>JASPKZ010002293.1:0-22314 GCA_030220185.1 Diploptera punctata | reverse complement strand
TGACATTTTTGGTCAAACTGTAAGAATCTAAACATTTTCCAACACAATTTGTAATTCTTTACTTATACTGCATTTTTGCATCATAAATGCTTTACACTGTTCTCAAGAAGTAGTTGCTTTCAGTTTCTATAATCGTGAATTTTACATTTTTTTTGTTAATCCTGTATGACGATAACCACGGAAAACTCAGTTTTGAAAATCTGGCTTTACACCGGTTTTTTGCATTATAAATCCGGACACAGTCTCTAGATAGTAGTTTTGCATTTTTTGAAGTTTCGAAAAAATTTGACATTTGTCTGGTCAAACTGTAAGAATATAATATTTTTCAACACAATTTTCAAATTCTGTACTTATACTGGATTTTTGCATCATAAACGCTTTACACTTTCTCAAGAAAGTCGTTTATGCAGTTATCTTAGTAATCGTGAATTTTTACATTTTTTTTATAACTCTAAGACGATAAGCACGGATAAACTCATTTTGAATATTCTGGATTTAAATCGGAGTGTTTTGCATTATAAATCCGGGAAATACACAGTCGGTAGATTGGTACTTTTTGCATTTCTTGAAGTTTCGAAAAAAAATTGACATTTTTCTGCTCTAACTGTAAGAATATAACATTTTTCAACACAATTTTCAGATTCTGTACTTATACTGGATTTTTGCATCATAAAACGCTTTACACTTTCCCAACAAAGAGTGTTCCCGTATCTTACTTAATAATCGTGAATTTTTACATTTTTTGTTAACCTGTAAGACGATAACCACGGAAAACTCAATTTTGAATATCTGGTTTAGACACCGGATTTTTTGCATTATAAATCCGGGACACAGTCTCTAGATAGTAGTTTTGCTTTTTTTGAAGTTTCGAAAAATTTGACATGTTCTGGTCAAACTGTAAGAATAAACATCTTTCAACACAATTTTCAATTCTGTACTTATACTGGATTTTTTGCATCATAAACGCTTTAACACTTTCTCATGATAGTAGTTGTGCACTATCTTAATAATCGTGAATTTTTACTTTTTTTTGTTAAACTGTAAGACGATAACCACGTAAAAACTCAATTTTGAAAATTCTGATTTACACCGGATTGCTTGCATTATAAATCCGGAACAACGTCTCTAGATAGTAGTTTTGCATTTTTTGAAGTTTCGAAAAATTTGAAATTTTCTGGTCAAACTGTAAGAATATAACATTTTCCAACACAATTTCGAAGTTATGTACTTATACTGGATTTTTTGCATCATAAACGCTTTACACTGTCTCAAGAAAGTAGTTATGCAGTTTATTAATAATCGAGAGTTTTTAAATTTTTTTGTTAACCTGTAAGACGGTAACCACGTAAAACCCAATTTTGAATATCTGGTTAGACACCGGATTTTTTGCATTTTAAATCCGGAACACAGTTTCTAGATAGTAGTTTTGCATTTTTTGAAGTTTCGAAAAATTTGACATTTTCTGGTCAAACTGTAAGAATATAGCATTTTCCAACACAATTTTGAAGTTCTGTACTTATACTGGATTTTTTGCATCATAAACGCTTTACACTGTCTCAAGAAAGTAGTTATGCTGTTTCTTAATAATCGAGAATTTTTACCTTTTTTTGTTAACCTGTAAGACGATAACCACGGAATACTCAATTTTGAATATCTGGCTTGACACCGGATTTTTTGCATTACAAATCCGGGACACAGTCTCTAGATAGTAGTTTTGCATTTTTTGAAGTTTCGAAAAATTTGACATTTTGTGGTCAAACTGTAAGAATATAACATTCTCCAAAAAATTTTGAAATTATTTACTTATACTGGATTTTTTGCATCATAAACGCTTTACACTGTCTCAAGAAAGTAGTTATGCAGTTTCTTAATAATCGTGAAGTTTTACATTTTTTTGTTAACCTGTAAGACGATAACCACGGAATACTCAATTTTGAAATTCTGGATTTATACCGGTTTTTTTGCATTATAAATCCACGACAACGTTTGTAGATAGTAGTTTTGCATTTTTTGAAGTTTCGAAAAATTTGACATTTTCTGGTCAAACTATAAGAATATAACATTTTTCAACACAATTTTGAAGTTATTTTCTTATACTGGATTTTTTGCATCATAAACGATTTACACTGTCTCAAGAAAGTAGTTACTTAATAATCGAGAATTTTTACATTTTTTGGTAACCTGTAAGACGATAACCACGGAATACTCAATTTTGAACATCCGGTTTGACACCGGATTTTTCGCATTAGAAATCCGGGACACAGTCTCTAGATAGTAGTTTTACATTTTTTGAAGTTTCGAAAAATTTGACATTTTCTGGTCAAACTGTAAGAATATAACATTTTCTAACACAATTTTCAAATTCTGTACATATACTGGATTTTTGCACCATAAACGGTTTACACTTTCTCAAGATAGTAGTGTGCACTATCTGAATAATTGTGAATTTTTACATTTTTTTGTTAATCTGTAAGACGATAACCACGGAAAACTCAATTTTGAAATTATGGATTTATACCGGATTTTTTGCATTATAAATCCAGGACAACGTCTCTACATAGTAGTTTTGCATTTTTTGAAGTTTCGAAAAATTTGACATTTTCTGTCAAACTGTAAGAATATAACATTTTCCAACACAATTTTGAAATTATATACTTATACTGGATTTTTTGCATCATAAACGCTTTACACTGTCTCAAGAAAGTAGTTATGCAGTTTCTTATTATCGTGAATTTTTACATTTTTTTGTTAACCTGTAAGACGATAACCACGGAAACCCCAATTTTGAATATCTGGTTTGACACCGGATTTTGTGCATTTTGAATCCGGGACACAGTCTTTTTGCATCATAAACGCTTTACACTTTCTCATGATAGTAGTTGTGCACTATCTTAATAATCGTGAATTTTTACATTTTTTTGTTAATCTGTAAGACGATAACCACCTAAAATTCAATTTTGAAATTCTGGATTTATACCGGATTTTTTGCATCATACATCCAGAACAACGTCTCTAGATAGTAGTTTTGCATTTTTTGAAGTTTCGAAAAATTTGACATTTTATGGTCAAACTGAAAGTATACAACATTTTTCAACACAATTTTGAAGTTATGTACTTATACTGGATTTTTTGCATCATAAACGTTTTACAATGTCTCAAGAATGTCGTTATGCAGTTTCTTAATAATCGAGAATTTTTACATTTTTTTGTTAACTCGTAAGACGATAACAATAGTTTACTCAATTTTGAATATCTGGTTTGACACCGGATTTTTTGCATTACAAATCCGGAACACAGTTCCTAGATAGTAGTTTTGCATTTTTTGAAGTTTCGAAAAATTTGACATTTTCTGGTCAAACTAAGAATATAATTTAATACACAAGTGATCTTTCTTGGTGATATAATATTAAAATATATATGTAGTCAATATGCCCATTTCACCAATTAAAGTTTTAAAATGTTCAACAAGTTTCTTCAGCCAAGCTGTCATTCTCAAGACCAGATATTGACTCAATTGAGTCAATATCTGGTCTTGAGAATGAGAGCTTGGCTGTAGAAACTTGTTGACCATTTTAAAACATTAATTGGTGAAATGGGCATATTGACTACATATGTATTTAAGAATATAACATTTTCCAACACAATTTTGAAATTCTGTACTTATACTGGATTTTTTGCATCATAAACGCTTTACACTTTCTCAAGATAGTAGTTATGCAGTTTCTTAATAATCGAGAATTTTCACCTTTTTTGTTAACCTGTAAGACGATAAACACGGAAAACTCAATTTTGAAATTCTGGATTTATACCGGATTTTCTGCATTATAAGTCGGGGACAACGTCTCTAGATAGTAGTTTTGCATTTTTTGAAGTTTCGAAAAATTTGACATTTTGTGGTCAAACCGTAAGAATATAACATTTTCCAACACAATTTTGAAATTATATACTTATACTGGATTTTTTGCATCATAAACGCTTTACACTGTCTCAAGAAAGTAGTTATGCAGTTTCTTAATTATCGTGAATTTTTACATTTTTTTGTTAACCTGTAAGACGATAACCACGGAAACCCCAATTTTGAATATCTGGTTTGACACCGGATTTTGTGCATTTTGAATCCGGGACACAGTCTCTAGATAGTAGTTTTGCATTTTTTGAAGTTTCGAAAAATTTGAAATTTT
Organism: Diploptera punctata; assembly: GCA_030220185.1. Lineage (NCBI taxonomy): Eukaryota > Metazoa > Arthropoda > Insecta > Blattodea > Blaberidae > Diploptera > Diploptera punctata. Next base: position 18,133 of record JASPKZ010002293.1, on the reverse strand, counting down.
CTGGTCAGACTGTAAGAATATAACATCTTTCAACACAATTTTCAAATGCTGTACTTATACTGGATTTTTTGCATCATAAACGCTTTACACTTTCTCATGATAGTAGTTGTGCACTATCTTAATAATCGTGAATTTTTACATTTTTTTGTTAATCTGTAAGACGATAACCACCTAAAATTCAATTTTGAAATTCTGGATTTATACCGGATTTTTTGCATCATACATCCAGAACAACGTCTCTAGATAGTAGTTTTGCATTTTTTGAAGTTTCGAAAAATTTGACATGTTATGGTCAAACTGAAAGTATACAACATTTTTCAACACAATTTTGAAGTTATGTACTTATACTGGATTTTTTGCATCATAAACGTTTTACAATGTCTCAAGAATGTCGTTATGCAGTTTCTTAATAATCGAGAATTTTTACATTTTTTTGTTAACTCGTAAGACGATAACAATAGTTTACTCAATTTTGAATATCTGGTTTGACACCGGATTTTTTGCATTACAAATCCGGAACACAGTTCCTAGATAGTAGTTTTGCATTTTTTGAAGTTTCGAAAAATTTGACATTTTCTGGTCAAACTAAGAATATAACATTTTCCAACACAATTTTGAAATTCTGTACTTATACTGGATTTTTTGCATCATAAACGCTTTACACTTTCTCAAGATAGTAGTTATGCAGTTTCTTAATAATCGAGAATTTTCACCTTTTTTTGTTAACCTTAAGACGATAAACACGGAAAACTCAATTTTGAAATTCTGGATTTATACCGGATTTTCTGCATTATAAGTCCGGGACAACGTCTCTAGATAGTAGTTATGCATTTTTTGAAGTTTCGAAAAATTTGACATTTTCTGGTCAAACTGTAAGAATATAACATTTTCCAACACAATTTTGAAATTCTGTACTTATACTGGATTTTTTGCATCATCACACGCTTACACTTTCTCAAGATAGTAGTTATGCAGTTTCTTAATAATCGAGAATTTTCACCTTTTTTGTTAACCTTTAAGACGATAAACACGGAAAACTCAATTTTGAAATTCTGGATTTATACCGGATTTTCTGCATTATAAGTCCGGGACAACGTCTCTAGATAGTAGTTATGCATTTTTTGAAGTTTCGAAAAATTTGACATTTTCTGGTGAAACTGTAACAATATAACATTTTCCAACACAATGTTGAAGTTATGTACTTATACTGGATTTTTTGCATCATAAACGCTATAAACTGTCTCAAGAAAGTAGTTATGCAGTTTCTTAATAATCGACAATTTTTACCTTTTTTTGTTAACCTGTAAGACGATAACCACGGAAACCCCAATTTTGAATATCTGGTTTGACACCGGATTTTGTGCATTTTGAATCCGGGACACAGTCTCTAGATAGTAGTTTTGCATTTTTTGAAGTTTCGAAAAATTTGACATTTTCTGGTCAAACTGTAAGAATATAACATTTTCCAACATAATTTTCAAATTCTGTACTTATACTGGATTTTTTGCATCATAAACGCTTTACACTTTCTCATGATAGTAGTTGTGCACTATCTTAATAATCGTGAATTTTTACATTTTTTTGTTAATCTGTAAGACGATAGCCACCTAAAATTCAATTTTGAAATTCTGGATTTTATACCGGATTTTTGCATCATAAACGCTTTACTACCACTTCTCAAGATAGTAGTTATGCAGTTTCTCAATAATCGAGAATTTTCACCTTTTTTTGTTAACCTGTAAGACGATAAACACGGAAAACTCAATTTTGAAATTCTGGATTTATACCGGATTTTCTGCATCATACATCCAGGACAACGTCTCTAGATAGTAGTTTTGCATTTTTTGAAATTTCGAAAAATTTGACATTTTGTGGTCAAACTGAAAGAATATAACATTTTTCAACACAATTTTGAAGTTATGTACTTATACTGGATTTTCTGCATCATAAACGTTTTACAATGTCTCAAGAATGTCGTTATGCAGTTTCTTAATAATCGAGAATTTTTACATTTTTTTGTTAACTCTTAAGACGATAACCACAGTTTACTCAATTTTGAATATCTGGTTAGACACCGGATTTTTTGCATTACAAATCCGGGACACAGTCTCTAGATAGTAGATTTGCATTTTTTGAAGTTTCGAAAAATTTGACATTTTGTGGTCAAACTGTAAGAATATAACATTTTCCAACACAATTTTGAAATTATATACTTATACTGGATTTTTTGCATCATAAACGCTTTACACTGTCTCAAGAAAGTAATTATGCAGTTTCTTAATAATCGTGAAGTTTTACATTTTTTTGTTAACCTGTAAGACGATAACCACGGAATACTCAATTGTGAAATTCTGGATTTATACCTGATTTTTTGCATTATAAATCCACGACAACGTTTGTAGATAGCAGTTTTGCATTTTTTGAAGTTTCGAAAGATTTGACATTTTCTGGTCAAACTGTAAGAACATAACATTTTCCAACACAATTTTGAAATCCTGTACTTATACTGGATATTTTGCATCATAAACGCTCAACACTTTCTCAAAATTGTAGTTATGCAGTTTCTTAATAATCGAGAATTATCACCTTTTTTTGTTAACCTGTAGGACGATAGCCACCTAAAATTCAATTTTGAAATTCCGGATTTATACCGGATTTTTTGCATCATACATCCAGGACAACGTCTCTAGATAGTAGTTTTGCATTTTTTGAAATTTCGAAAAATTTGACATTTTGTTTTCAAACTGTAAGAGTATAACATTTTTCAACACAATTTTGATGTTATGTACTTATACTGGATTTTTTGCATCATAAACGTTTTGCAATGTCTCAAGAAAGTCGTTATGCAGTTTCTAAGTAATTGAGATTTTTACATTTTTTCGTTAACTCGTAATACGATAACCACAGTTAACTCAATTTTGAATATCTGGGTTGACACCGGATTTAGTGCATTTGAATCCGGGACACAGTCTTTTTGCATCATAAACGCTTTACACTTTCTCATGATAGTAGTTGTGCACTATCTTAATAATCGTGAATTTTTACATTTTTTTGTTAATCTGTAAGACGATAACCACCTAAAATTCAATTTTGAAATTCTGGATTTATACCGGATTTTTTGCATCATACATCCAGAACAACGTCTCTAGATAGTAGTTTTGCATTTTTTGAAGTTTCGAAAAATTTGACATTTTATGGTCAAACTGAAAGAATACAACATTTTTCAACACAATTTTGAAGTTATGTACTTATACTGGATTTTTTGCATCATAAACGTTTTACAATGTCTCAAGAATGTCGTTATGCAGTTTCTTAATAATCGAGAATTTTTACATTTTTTTGTTAACTCGTAAGACGATAACAATAGTTTACTCAATTTTGAATATCTGGTTTGACACCGGATTTTTTGCATTACAAATCCGGAACACAGTTCCTAGATAGTAGTTTTGCATTTTTTGAAGTTTCGAAAAATTTGACATTTTCTGGTCAAACTAAGATATAATTTAATACACAAGTGATCTTCTGGTGATATAATATTAAAATATATATGTAGTCAATATGCCCATTTCACCAATTAAAGTTTTAAAATGGTCAACAAGTTTCCTCAGCCAAGCTGTCATTCTCAAGACCAGATATTGACTCAATTGAGTCAATATCTGGTCTTGAGAATGAGAGCTTGGCTGTAGAAACTTGTTGACCATTTTAAAAACATTAATTGGTGAAATGGGCATATTGACTACATATATATTTAAGAATATAACATTTTCCAACACAATTTGAAATTCTGTACTTATACTGAATTTTTTGCATCATAAACGCTTTACACTTTCTCAAGAATGTTAGTTATGCAGTTTCTTAATAATCGAGAATTTTCACATTTTTTTGTGAACTCTGTAAGACGATACACACGTTTAACTCAATTCTGAAATTCTGGATTTATACCGGATTTTCTGCATTATAAGTCGGGGACAACGTCTCTAGATAGTAGTTTTGCATTTTTTGAAGTTTCGAAAAATTTGACATTTTGTGGTCAAACTGTAAGAATATAACATTTTCCAACACAATTTTGAAATTATATACTTATACTGGATTTTTTGCATCATAAACGCTTTACATTGTCTCAAGAAAGTAGTTATGCAGTTTCTTAATTATCGTGAATTTTTACATTTTTTTGTTAACCTGTAAGACGATAACCACGGAAACCCCAATTTTGAATATCTGGTTTGACACCGGATTTTGTGCATTTTAAATCCGGGACACAGTCTCTAGATAGTAGTTTTGCATTTTTTGAAGTTTCGAAAAATTTGAAATTTTCTGGTCAAACTGTAAGAATATAACATCTTTCAACACAATTTTCAAATTCTGTACTTATACTGGATTTTTTGCATCATAAACGCTTTACACTTTCTCATGATAGTAGTTGTGCACTATCTTAATAATCGTGAATTTTTACATTTTTTTGTTAACCTCTAAGACGATAACCACGGAAACCCCAATTTTGAATATCTGGTTTGACACCGGATTTTGTGCATTTTGAATCCGGGACACAGTCTGTAAACGCTTTACACTTTCTCAACAAAGTAGTTATGCAGTATCTTAATAATCGTGAATTTTTACATTTTTTTGTTAATCTCTAAGACGATAACCACAGAAAACTCAATTTTGAAATTCTGGATTTTTACCGGATTTTTTGCATTATAAATCCAGGACACAGTCTCTAGATAGTAGTTTTGCATTTTTTGAAGTTTTGAAAAATTTGACATTTTCTGGTCAAACTGTAAGAATATAACATTTTCCAACACAATTTTGAAGTTATGTACTTATACTGGATTTTTTGCATCATAAACGCTTTACACTGTTCTCAAGAAAGTAGTTGTGCACTATCTTAATAATCGTGAATTTTTACATTTTTTGTTAAACTGTAAGACGATAACCACGGAAAACTCAATTTTGAAATTCTGGTTTTACACCGGATTTTTTGCATTATAAATCCGGGACACAGTCTCTAGATAGTAGTTTTGCATTTTTTGAAGTTTCGAAAAATTTGACATTTTCTGGTCAAACTGTAAGAATATAACATTTTCCAACACAATTTTGAAATTCTGTACTTATACTGGATTTTTTGCATCATAAACGCTTTACACTTTCTCAAGAAAGTAGTTATGCAGTTTCTTAATAATCGTGAATTTTTACATTTTTTGTTAATCTGTAAGACGATAACCACGGAAAACTCAATTTTGAAATTCTGGATTTATACCGGATTTTTTGCATTATAAATCCGGGACACAGTCTCTAGATAGTAGTTTTGCATTTTTTGAAGTTTCGAAAAATTTGACATTTTCTGGTCAAACTGTAAGAATATAACATTTTCCAACACAATTTTGAAATTCTGTACTTATACTGGATTTTTGCATCATAAACGCTTTACACTGTCTCAAGAAAGTAGTTATGCAGTATCTTAATAATCGTGAATTTTTACATTTTTTTGTTAACCTGTAAGACGATAACCACGGAAAACCCAATTTTGAATATCTGGTTTGACACCGGATTTTTTGCATTATAAATCCGGGACACAGTCTTGTAGATAGTAGTTTTGCATTTTTTGAAGTTTCGAAAAATTTGACATTTTCTGGTCAAACTGTAAGAATATAACATTTTTCAACACAATTTTGAAATTCTGTACTTATACTGGATTTTTGCATCATAAACGCTTTACACTTTCTCAAGATAGTAGTTATGCAGTATCTTAATAATCGTGAATTTTTACATTTTTTTGTTAATCTCTAAGACGATAACCACGGAAAACTCAATTTTGAAATTCTGGATTTATACCGGATTTTTTGCATTATAAATCCGGGACACAGTCTCTAGATAGTAGTTTTGCATTTTTTGAAGTTTCGAAAAATTTGACATTTTCTGGTCAAACTGTAAGAATATAACATTTTCCAACACAATTTTGAAGTTATGTACTTATACTGGATTTTTTGCATCATAAACGCTTTACACTGTCTCAAGAAAGTAGTTATGCAGTATTCTTAATAATCGAGAATTTTTACATTTTTTTGTTAACCTGTAAGACGATAACCACGGAAAACCCAATTTTGAATATCTGGTTTGACACCGGATTTTTTGCATTATAAATCCGGGACACAGTCTCTAGATAGTAGTTTTGCATTTTTTGAAGTTTCGAAAAATTTGACATTTTCTGGTCAAACTGTAAGAATATAACATTTTCCAACACAATTTTGAAATTCTGTACTTATACTGGATTTTTGCATCATAAACGCTTTACACTTTCTCAAGATATAGTAGTTGTGCAGTATCTTAATAATCGTGAATTTTTACATTTTTTTGTTAATCTGTAAGACGATAACCACGGAAAACTCAATTTTGAAATCTGGATTTATACCGGATTTTTTGCATTATAAATCCGGGACACAGTCTCTAGATAGTAGTTTTGCATTTTTTGAAGTTTCGAAAAAATTTGACATTTTCTGGTCAAACTGTAAGAATATAACATTTTCCAACACAATTTTCAAATTCTGTACTTATACCTGGATTTTTTGCATCATAAACGCTTTACACTTTCTCAAGAAAGTAGTTATGCAGTTTCTTAATAATCGTGAATTTTTACATTTTTTTGTTAATCTGTAAGACGATAACCACGGAAAACTCAATTTTGAATATCTGGATTTATACCGGATTTTTTGCATTATAAATCCGGAACACAGTCTCTAGATAGTAGTTTTGCATTTTTTGAAGTTTCGAAAAATTTGACATTTTCTGGTCAAACTGTAAGAATATAACATTTTCCAACACAATTTTGAAATTCTGTACTTATACTGGATTTTTTGCATCATAAACGCTTTACACTTTCTCAAGAAAGTAGTTATGCAGTATCTTAATAATCGTGAATTTTTACATTTTTTTGTTAACCTGTAAGACGATAACCACGGAAAAACTCAATTTTGAATTATGGATTTATACCGGATTTTTTGCATTATAAATCCGGGACACAGTCTCTAGATAGTAGTTTTGCATTTTTTGAAGTTTCGAAAAATTTGACATTTTCTGGTCAAACTGTAAGAATATAACATTTTCCAACACAATTTTGAATTTCTGTACTTATACTGGATTTTTTGCATCATAAACGCTTTACACTGTCTCAAGAAAGTAGTTATGCAGTTTCTTAATAATCGTGAATTTTTACATTTTTTTGTTAACCTGTAAGACGATAACCACGGAAAACTCAATTTTGAATATCTGGTTTGATACCGGATTTTTTGCATTACAAATCCGGGACACAGTCTCTAGATAGTAGTTTTGCATTTTTTTGAAGTTTCGAAAAATTTGACATTTTCTGGTCAAACTGTAAGAATATAACATTTTCCAACACAATTTTGAAATTCTGTACTTACACTGGATTTTTTGCATCATAAACGCTTTACACTTTCTCAAGAAAATAGTTATGCAGTTTCTTAATAATCGAGAATTTTTACATTTTTTTGTTAACCTGTAAGACGATAACCACGGAAAACTCAATTTTGAAATTCTGGATTTACACCGGATTTTTTGCATTATAAATCCGGGACACAGTCTCTAGATAGTAGTTTTGCATTTTTTGAAGTTTCGAAAAATTTGACATTTTCTGGTCAAACTGTAAGAATATAACATTTTCCAACACAATTTTGAAATTTGTTACTTATACTGGATTTTTTGCATCATAAACGCTTTACACTTTCTCAAGAAAGTAGTTATGCAGTTTCTTAATAATCGAGAATTTTTACCTTTTTTTGTTAATCTCTAAGACGATAACCACGGAAAAACTCAATTTTGAAATTCTGGATTTACACCGGATTTTTTGCATTATAAATCCGGGACAACGTCTCTAGATAGTAGTTTTGCATTTTTTGAAGTTTCGAAAAATTTGACATTTTCTGGTCAAACTGTAAGAATATAACATTTTCCAACACAATTTTGAAATTATGTACTTATACTGGATTTTTTGCATCATAAACGCTTTACACTGTCTCAAGAAAGTAGTTATGCAGTTTCTTAATAATCGAGAATTTTTACATTTTTTGTTAACCTGTAAGACGATAACCACGGAAACCTCAATTTTGAATATCTGGTTTGACACCGGATTTTTTGCATTATAAATCCGGGACACAGTCTCTAGATAGTAGTTTTGCATTTTTTTGAAGTTTCGAAAAATTTGACATTTTCTGGTCAAACTGTAAGAATATAACATTTTCCAACACAATTTTGAAATTCTGTACTTATACTGGATTTTTTGCATCATAAACGCTTTACACTTTCTCACAGAAAGTAGTTATGCAGTATCTTAATAATCGTGAATTTTTACATTTTTTTGTTAATCTGTAAGACGATAACCACGGAAAAAACTCAATTTGAAATTCTGGATTTATACCGGATTTTTTGCATTATAAATCCAGGGACACAAGTCTCTAGCATAGTAGTTTTGCATTTTTTGAAGTTTCGAAAAATTTGACATTTTTTCTGGTCAAACTGTAAGAATATAACATTTTTCAACACAATTTTGAAATTCTGTACTTATACTGGATTTTTTGCATCATAAACGCTTTACACTTTCTCAAGAAAGTAGTTATGCAGTATCTTAATAATCGTGAATTTTTACATTTTTTTGTTAATGTCTGTAAGACGATAACCACGGAAAATCCAATTTTGAAATTCTGGTTTGTACACCGGATTTTTTGCATTATAAAATCCAGGACACAGTCTCTAGATAGTAGTTTTGCATTTTTTGAAGTTTCGAAAAATTTGACATTTTCTGGTCAAACTGTAAGAATATAACATTTTCCAACACAATTTTGAAGTTATGTACTTATACTGGATTTTTTTGCATCATAAACGCTTTACACTGTCTCAAGAAAGTAGTTATGCAGTTTCTTAATAATCGAGAATTTTTAACATTTTTTTGTTAACCTGTAAGACGATAACCACGGAAAACTCAATTTTGAATATTCTGGATTTACACCAGATTTTTTGCATTATAAATCCGGAACACAGTCTCTAGATAGTAGTTTTGCATTTTTTGAAGTTTCGAAAAATTTGACATTTTCTGGTCAAACTGTAAGAATATAACATTTTCCAACACAATTTTGAAGTTATGTACTTATACTGGATTTTTTGCATCATAAACGCTTTACACTTTCTCAAGAAAGTAGTTATGCAGTTTCTTAATAATCGAGAATTTTTACATTTTTTTGTTAACCTGTAAGACGATAACCACGGAAAACTCAATTTTGAAATTCTGGTTTTACACCGGATTTTTTGCATTATAAATCCGGGACAACAGTCTCTAGATAGTAGTTTTGCATTTTTTGAAGTTTCGAAAAATTTGACATTTTTCTGGTCAAACTGTAAGAATATAACATTTTCCAACACAATTTTCAAATTCTGTACTTATACTGGATTTTTTGCATCATAAACGCTTTACACACTTTCTCAAGAAAGTAGTTATGCAGTATCTTAATAATCGTGAATTTTTACTTTTTTTGTTAACCTGTAAGACGATACACCACGGAAAACTCAATTTTGAAATTCTGGATTTACACCGGATTTTTTGCATTATAAATCCGGGACACAGTCTCTAGATAGTAGTTTTGCATTTTTTGAAGTTTCGAAAAATTTGACATTTTCTGGTCAAACTGTAAGAATATAACATTTTCCAACACAATTTTCAAATTCTGTACTTATACTGGATTTTTTGCATCATAAACGCTTTACACTTTCTCAAGAAAGTAGTTGTGCACTTTCTTAATAATCGTGAATTTTTACATTTTTTTGTTAATCTGTAAGACGATAAACACCTAAAACTCAATTTTGAATATCTGGATTTACACCGGATTTTTTGCATTATAAATCCAGGACACAGTCTCTAGATAGTAGTTTTGCATTTTTTGAAGTTTCGAAAAATTTGACATTTTCTGGTCAAACTGTAAGAATATAACATTTTCCAACACAATTTTGAAATTCTGTACTTATACTGGATTTTTTGCATCATAAACGCTTTACAATGTCTCAAGAAAGTCGTTATGCAGTTTCTTAATAATCGAGAATTTTTACATTTTTTTGTTAACTCTGTAAGACGATAACCACAGAATACTCAATTTTGAATATCTGGTTTGACACCGGATTTTTTGCATTACAAATCCGGAACACAGTCTCTAGATAGTAGTTTTGCATTTTTTGAAGTTTCGAAAAATTTGACATTTTCTGGTCAAACTGTAAGAATATAACATTTTCCAACACAATTTTCAAATTCTGTACTTATACTGGATTTTTTGCATCATAAACGCTTTACAAAAACTTTCTCAAGAAAGTAGTTATGCACGTTCTTAATAATCGTGAATTTTTACATTTTTTTGTTAACCTGTAAGACGATAACCACGGAAAACTCAATTTTGAAATTCTGGATTTATACCGGATTTTTTGCATTATAAATCCACTAATATGATGTTCACTAGATTATAGCGAGAGGCTGGCTATTAGAAATACACAAGCCATAAGGAAAATATTAACAGAAAAGAGGAAGGTATTAAACTGTCTAAGGCTTGGGGTACCGTACACTAGAAAATAAAGGCATCAATCAACACTAGGGGACAACAAGGAGACGACCATTAGCCCAATCAGCAAGGAGCCACGCCCGCTCACCCTGCTCCCACCCCTAGTAATCAATAAAACACCCGCAGCCTTTCACTCTAAGTAGAGCTTCCGACCAGGAAACAACGCCTATCCTAGAAGAACTCGCAACTGAGAAGTATGCCCTCCGGCAGTTGGGGGCGAAAACGTTGCTGGTATCAACACCAACTATGGCCCACGGCCACAGAACCCGAATCACCTCAACATCATCAATCATCCACGACAACGTTTGTATATAGTAGTTTTTTGCATTTTTTTGAAGTTTCGAAAAAATTGACATTTTCTGGTCAAACTGTAAGAATATAACATTTTTGAACACAATTTTGAAGTTATTTTCTTATACTGGATTTTCTGCATCATAAACGCTTTACACTTTCTCAAGATAGTAGTTATGCAGTTTCTTAATAATCGAGAATTTTCACCTTTTTTTGTTAAATTTTAAGACGATAAACACGGAAAACTCAATTTTGAAATTCTGGATTTATACCGGATTTCCTGCATTATAAGTCCGGGACAACGTCTCTAGATAGTAGTTATGCATTTTTAGAAGTTTCGAAAAATTTGACATTTTCTGGTCAAACTGTAAAAATATAACATTTTCCAACACAATTTTGAAGTTATGTACTTATGCTGGATTTTTTGCATCATAAACGCTTTAAACTGTCTCAAGAGAGTATTTATGCAGATTCTTAATAATCGAGAATTTTTACCTTCTTGTTAACCTGTAAGACGATAACCACGGAAACCCCAATTTTGAATATCTGGTTTGACACCGGATTTTGTGCATTTTGAATCCGGGACACAGTCTGTAAACGCTTTACACTTTCTCAAGATAGTAGTTGTGCACTATCTTAGTAATCGTGAAGTTTTACATTTTTTTGTTAACCTGTAAGAGGATAACCACGGAATACTCAATTTTGAAATTCTGGATTTATACCGGATTGTTTGCATTATAAATCCACGACAACATTTGTAGACAGTAGTTTTGCATTTTTTGAAGTTTCGAAAAATTTGACATTTTCTGGTCAAACTGTAAGAATATAACATTTTTCAACACAATTTTGAAGTTATTTTCTTATACTGGATTTTTTGAATCATAAACGATTTACACTGTCTCAAGAAAGTAGTTACTTAATAATCGAGAATTTTTACATTTTTTGGTAACCTGTAAGACGATAACCACGGAATACTCAATTTTGAACATCCGGTTTGACACCGGATTTTTCGCATTAGAAATCCGGGAGGACACAGTCTCTAGATAGTAGTTTTACATTTTTTGAAGTTTCGAAAAATTTGACATTTTCTGGTCAAACTGTAAGTATATAACATTTTCTAACACAATTTTCAAATTCTGTATTTATACTGGATTTTTGCACCATAAACGCTTTACACTTTCTCAAGATAGTAGTTGTGCACTATCTGAATAATCGTGAATTTTTACATTTTTTTGTTAATCTGTAAGACGATAACCACGGAAAACTCAATTTTGAAATTAGGGATTTATACCGGATTTTTTGCATTATAAATCCAGGACAACGTCTCTACATAGTAGTTTTGCATTTTTTGAAGTTTCGAAAAATTTGACATTTTCTGGTCAAACTGTAAAAACATAACATTTTCCAACACAATTTCGAAGTTATGTACTTATACTGGATTTTTTGCATCATAAACGCTTTACACTGTCTCAAGAAAGTAGTTATGCAGTTTATTAATAATCGAGAATTTTTACATTTTTTTGTTAACCTGTAAGACGGTAACCACGGAAAACCCAATTTTGAATATCTGGTTAGACACCGGATTTTTTGCATTTTAAATCCGGAACACAGTTTCTAGATAGTAGTTTTGCATTTTTTGAAGTTTCGAAAAATTTGACATTTTCTGGTCAAACTGTAAGAATATAACATTTTCCAACACAATTTTGAAATTCTGTACTTATACTGGATTTTTTGCATCATAAACGCTTTACACTTTCTCAAGATAGTAGTTGTGCACTATCTTAATAATCGAGAATTTTTACATTTTTTGTTAACTCTTAAGATGATAACCACAGTTTACTCAATTTTGAATATCTGGTTTGACACCGGATTTTTTGCATTACAAATCCGGAACACAGTTTCTAGATAGTAGTTTTGCATTTTTTGAAGTTTCGAAAAATTTGACATTTTCTGGTCAAACTGTAAGAATATAACATTTTTCAACACAATTTTGAAGTTATTTTCTTATACTGGATTTTTTGCATCATAAACGATTTACACTGTCTCAAGAAAGTAGTTACTTAATAATCGAGAATTTTTACATTTTTTGGTAACCTGTAAGACGATAACCACGGAATACTCAATTTTGAACATCCGGTTTGACACCGGATTTTTCGCATTAGAAATCCGGGAGGACACAGTCTCTAGATAGTAGTTTTACATTTTTTGAAGTTTCGAAAAATTTGACATTTTCTGGTCAAACTGTAAGTATATAACATTTTCTAACACAATTTTCAAATTCTGTATTTATACTGGATTTTTGCACCATAAACGCTTTACACTTTCTCAAGATAGTAGTTGTGCACTATCTGAATAATCGTGAATTTTTACATTTTTTTGTTAATCTGTAAGACGATAACCACGGAAAACTCAATTATGAAATTAGGGATTTATACCGGATTTTTTGCATTATAAATCCAGGACAACGTCTCTACATAGTAGTTTTGCATTTTTTGAAGTTTCGAAAAATTTGACATTTTCTGGTCAAACTGTAAGAATATAACATTTTCCAACATAATTTTCAAATTCTGTACTTATACTGGATTTTTTGCATCATAAACGCTTTACACTTTCTCATGATAGTAGTTGTGCACTATCTTAATAATCGAGAATTTTTACATTTTTTGTTAACTCTTAAGATGATAACCACAGTTTACTCAATTTTGAATATCTGGTTTGACACCGGATTTTTTGCTTTACAAATCCGGAACACAGTTTCTAGATAGTAGTTTTGCATTTTTTGAAGTTTCGAAAAATTTGACATTTTCTGGTCAAACTGTAAGAATATAACATTTTCCAACACAATTTTCAAATTCTGTACTTATACTGGATTTTTTGCATCATAAACGCTTTACACTTTCTCAAGATAGTAGTTGTGCACTATCTTAGTAATCGTGAAGTTTTACATTTTTTTGTTAACCTGTAAGACGATAACCACGGAATACTCAATTTTGAAATTCTGGATTTATACCGGATTTTTTGCATTATAAATCCACGACAACGTTTGTAGATAGTAGTTTTGCATTTTTAGAAGTTTCGAAAAATTTGACATTTTCTGGTCAAACTGTAAAAACATAACATTTTCCAACACAATTTCGAAGTTATGTACTTATACTGGATTTTTTGCATCATAAACGTTTTACAATGTCTCAAGAAAGTCGTTATGCAGTTTCTTAACAATCGAGAATTTTTACATTTTTTGTTAACTCTTAAGATGATAACCACAGTTTACTCAATTTTGAATATCTGGTTTGACACCGGATTTTTTGCTTTACAAATCCGGAACACAGTTTCTAGATAGTAGTTTTGCATTTTTTGAAGTTTCGAAAAAATTGACATTTTCTGGTCAAACTGTAAGAATATAACATTTTCCAACACAATTTTGAAATTCTGTACTTATACTGGATTTTTTGCATCATAAACGCTTTACACTTTCTCAAGATAGTAGTTATGAAGTTTCTTAATAGTCGAGAATTTTCACCTTTTTTTGTTAACCTGTAAGACGATAACCACGGAATACTCAATTTTGAAATTTTGGATTTATACCGGATTTTGTGCATTTTGAATCCGGGACACAGTCTGTAGATAGTAGTTTTGCATTTTTTGAAGTTTCGAAAAATTTGACATTTTCTGGTCAAACTGTAAGAATATAACATTTTTCAACACAATTTTGAAGTTGTTTTCTTATACTGGATTTTTTGCATCATAAACGCTTTACACTCTCTCAAGATAGTAGTTATGCAGTTTCTTAATAATCGAGAATTTTCACCTTTTTTTGTTAACTTTTAAGACGATAAACACGGAAAACTCAATTTTGAAATTCTGGATTTATACCGGATTTCCTGCATTATAAGTCCGGGACAACGTCTCTAGATAGTAGTTATGCATTTTTTGAAGTTTCGAAAAATTTGACATTTTCTGGTCAAACTGTAAGAATATAACATTTTCCAACACAATTTTGAAGTTATGTACTTATGCTGGATTATTTGCATCATAAACGCTTTAAACTGTCTCAAGAAAGTATTTATGCAGTTTCTTAATAATCGAGAATTTTTACCTTTTTTTGTTAACCTGTAAGACGATAACCACGGAAACCCCAATTATTGAATATCTGGTTTGACACCGGATTTTGTGCATTTTGAATCCGGGACACAGTCTGTAGATAGTAGTTTTGCATTTTTTGAAGTTTCGAAAAATTTGACATTTTCTGGTCAAACTGTAAGAATATAACATTTTCCAACATAATTTTCAAATTCTGTACTTATACTGGATTTTTTGCATCATAAACGCTTTACACTTTCTCATGAAGGTAGTTGTGCACTATCTTAATAATCGACCAATTTTTACATTTTTTTGTGTAAGCTCTAAGACGATAACCACCTTAAAACCCAATTTTGAATATTGGATTATGTCACCGGATTTTGCATCATTCATCCAGGACAACGTCTCTTACATAGTGAGTTTGCATTTTTTGAGTTTTCGAAAAAATGTTTGACATTTTATGGTCAAACTGTAAGGAATATAACATTTTCCAACACAAGTTCGAAGGTTATGTACTTATACTTGATTTTTTACATCATAAACGCTTTGCACTTGTCCTCAAGAATGTAGTTATGCAGTACCTAATAATCGAGAATTTTTACATTTTTTTGTTAAATCTTAAGACGAGAACCACAGTTTACTCAATTTTGAATATCTGGTTAGACACCGGATTTTTTGCAATACAAATCCGAGACACAGTCTCTAGATAGTAGATTTGCATTTTTTGAAGTTTCGAAAAATTTGACATTTTGTGGTCAAACTGTAAGAATATAACATTTTCCAACACAATTTTGAAATTATATACTTATACTGGATTTTTTGCATCATAAACGCTTTACACTGTCTCAAGAAAGTAGTTATGCAGTTTATTAATAATCGAGAATTTTTACATTTTTTTGTTAACCTGTAAGACGGTAACCACGGAACACCCAATTTTGAATATCTGGTTAGACACCGGATTTTTTGCATTTTAAATCCGGAACACAGTTTCTAGATAGTAGTATTGCATTTTTTGAAGTTTCGAAAAATTTGACATTTTCTGGTCAAACTGTAAGAATATAACATTTTTGAACACAATTTTGAAGTTATTTACTTATACTGGATTTTTCGCATCATAAAAGCTTTACACTTTCTCAAGTTAGTAGTGATGCAGTTTCTTAATAATCGAGAATTTTCACCTTTTTTTGTTAAATTTTAAGACGATAAACACGGAAAACTCAATTTTGAAATTCTGGATTTATACCGGATTTCCTGCATTATAAGTCCGGGACAACGTCTCTAGATAGTAGTTATGCATTTTTAGAAGTTTCGAAAAATTTGACATTTTCTGGTCAAACTGTAAAAATATAACATTTTCCAACACAATTTTGAAGTTATGTACTTATGCTGGATTTTTTGCATCATAAACGCTTTAAACCGCCTAAAGAGTATTTATGCAGATTCTTAATAATCGAGAATTTTTACCTTTTTTGTTAACCTGTAAGACGATAACCACGGAAACCCCAATTTTGAATATCTGGTTTGACACCGGATTTTGTGCATTTTGAATCCGGGACACAGTCTGTAAACGCTTTACACATTCTCAAGATAGTAGTTGTGCTCTATCTTAGTAATCGTGAAGTTTTACATTTTTTTGTTAACCTGTAAGAGGATAACCACGGAATACTCAATTTTGAAATTCTGGATTTATACCGGATTGTTTGCATTATAAATCCACGACAACATTTGTAGACAGTAGTTTTGCATTTTTTGAATTTTCGGAAAATTTGATATTTTCTGGTCAAACTGTAAGTATATAAAATTTTCTAACACAATTTTCAAATTCTGTATTTATACTGGATTTTTGCACCATAAACGCTTTACACTTTCTCAAGATAGTAGTTGTGCACTATCTGAATAATCGTGAATTTTTACATTTTTTTGTTAATCTGTAAGACGATAACCACGGAAAACTCAATTTTGAAATTAGGGATTTATACCGAATTTTTTGCATTATAAATCCAGGACAACGTCTCTACATAGTAGTTTTGCATTTTTTGAAGTTTCGAAAAATTTGACATTTTCTGGTCAAACTGTAAAAACATAACATTTTCCAACACAATTTCGAAGTTATGTACTTATACTGGATTTTTTGCATCATAAACGCTTTACACTGTCTCAAGAAAGTAGTTATGCAGTTTATTAATAATCGAAAACTTTTACATTTTTTTGTTAACCTGTAAGACGGTAACCACGGAAAACCCAATTTTGAATATCTGGTTAGACACCGGATTTTTTGCATTTTAAATCCGGAACACAGTTTCTAGATAGTAGTATTGCATTTTTTGAAGTTTCGAAAAATTTGACATTTTCTGGTCAAACTGTAAGAATATAACATTTTCCAACACAATTTTGAAGTTCTGTACTTATACTGGATTTTTTGCATCATAAACGCTTTACACTTTCTCAAGATAGTAGTTATGCAGTTTCTTAACAATCGAGAATTTTCACCTTTTTTTGTTAACCTGTAAGACGATAAACACGGAAAACTCAATTTTGAAATTCTGGATTTATACCGGATTTTCTGCATTATAAGTCCGGGACAGTGTCTCTAGATAGTAGTTATGCATTTTTTGAAGTTTCGAAAAATTTGACATTTTCTGGTCAAGCTGAAAGAATATAACATTTTCCAACACAATTTTGAAGTTATGTACTTATACTGGATTTTTTGCATCATAAACGCTTTACACTGTCTCAAGAAAGTAGTTACGCAGTTTCTTAATAATCGAGAACTTTTACCTTTTTTTGTTAACCTGTAACACGATTACCACGGAAACCCCATTTTTTAAATATTGGTTAGACACCGGATTTTTTGCATTAAATCCGGAACACAGTTTCTAGATAGTAGTTCTGCGTTTTTTGAAGTTTCGAAAATTTTTGACTTTTGTGGTCAAACTGTAAGAATATAACGTTTTCCAAACATTTTGAAATTCCTTTTACTTATACTGATTATTTTTTGACACATAACTCTTACACTTTCTCAAGATAGTAGTTATGCCACTTTCTAATAATCGAGAATTTTTCACCTTTCTGTTTTTGTTAAGTCTCTAGATTAAGTAGTTATTGCATTTTGTAAGTTTCGAAAAATTTGACATTTGTATGGTCCACTGTAA
>JASPKZ010002292.1:0-28630 GCA_030220185.1 Diploptera punctata | reverse complement strand
AGAATAACATTAACTATGATTTGAGGGAAGTAGTATATACAGGGATGAGAAAACATTGGCTCAGGATAGAGGGATATATGGAGAGCTTATGTCCGCGCGGCCATGAACCTAGGTTCGATAGTGCCAGTGAGTTGGTTAATTGGTCGATTGGTCGGTTGGTCGGCTGGTCGGTCGGTCGGTCGGTCGGTCGGTCGGTCGGTCGGTCGGTCGGTCGGTCGGTCGGTCGGTCGGTCGGTCGGTTGGTTGGTTGGTTAGTTAGTTAGTTACCAAAGGATATAAGTGTATGCGTTAGGAGCAGATAAAGTATGATTGTCATAATTTTCAATTACCAATCATTTCATTACACAACTATAACTTTAAACCTGTTTTTCTCATAACTGCAAAACTAGCACTTGCACCACTTTGCTTCTAACCACCCTCACTTGTAGCTATTTTACATCCGGAGGAAAAAACAAAAGTGACGCAAACAGGAAGGAAGTTGTGCAAATCCTTGACATTTCAATAACTTATAGACTTTCCTCAAGTCGTCTTTTCCTTCAAATCTTGATATTTTTATTTTATTACATTTATATAATAAAGTTTATATACTTTATTTAAATTTCGTATTGTTAAAGATGCAATGTTGACTGTCTTCTATAAAAAATATAAAACTTGGTTACAATTATTAAACCACAATCTTGTCTGTAGTATTCTGCACGTGTGATATCCCACTTTATGGGAACAAAAACTAATTAAATTATGCGAATTATTTATCAAATCGAAATTATCGTCCATTTTTAGATTAGATTAGATTAGATTAGTTTTATTTAGCCTGGTGGAGTTAAGGCCATGTGGCCTTCTCTTCCACTCACCAGGACAAACATATATTACATCAGAATATAACAATCTCAATTAACTCTAATATTAAATTCTAAATAAAAATTTGATCAAAAAGATAATATCTATTATATTACGATCTATAATGCAACCAGTTAATGATAGTTAAAATTAAGACTTAAACTAATAATAAAATGTATACAAGCAAGACATATTAAATTGTCCCTGTCTGATGTATATATAAAACAAAGAAAAATAATGAGACATAGAAAACTAATTTTACGTTTGTACAATATTTAAAACAGAACAAAAGAAAATAATTGTTAATCTTAATATTATTTTCATAAATAATTAAATTTATTAATTGTTAAAAGAATACTATCAGTGAGGTGTATAAGTTAGTTTGTTATTAAATAATTCTTTAGTTAGTTTTTTTTTGAAGGATGTTATAGTTTTACAGTCTCTGATATAGGGTGGAAGGGAATTCCATGTTTTGGTAAGTGAGACCATAAAAGTTAATGAATAATATACAGTGTGATGAGGAGGGATATAAAGGACAATGTGCTGATGGGATCGAGTGTCAATGATATGTGTGTCGGATAGTCTGATGGAAGCGGGCGTGATAAATAATTAGGCGATGATGTGTGAAGGATTTTATAGAGAAGGGATAGGGAATGGACAGTTCTACGATCTCTTAGACGAAGCCACGATAATGTTCCAGGGACGGTGTGTAACATGGTCAAATTTGCGAATACCACAAATAAACACGTGCGCAAGAATTATGAACACGTTGAAGTCTTGAGTGAAAATAATATTTAAGTCTCTAAAAAGAGTGTCACAATAATCAAATGGGGCAATTGCAAGTGTTTCTACTAACACTTTTCCTAAGAGCGAATGACAGACAATTTCTTACGCGATTTAATGAATGTATTATTGAGAAGACTGTTTTGCATGTATGGTTTATTTGTGTATTCCAATTTAAGTTGTTGTTAATAAATACTCCTAGAATTTTTACTGTCTCACTATAAGGGATTTGAACTCCATTTAGTGACACATGCGAGACTGTGTTTAGGTTAATTGTAGATAATAGTCTCTGGTGACCCATAATGATTGATTGTGACTTTCTAGAATTTTATTGCAGTCCATATTTAACTGTCCAAGTCATTAGTGAGTCAAGATCCTCGTTAATTTTGGCAACGGAATATATCTGTCTTTTGTTAATTAAATTGTATGGTAAACAGTTGCATAGCGAGAACAAAAACATGGCGGATGCTTAGAGTCATTTCTTAATTTCGGGGTTTCAGTTAAACAAACCAAATCAAAGGCCAGAATTGATTAATTTTGAAGTTTTTATTTCGTTTTAATTGCAACAGTAATTACTGAGATTCGATGCAAAGAATAGAAAATGCATTGCAAAGTTAGATTTTTTTTATATTTTTCCGCTTCTAGTCAACCCCCCCCCCCCCCCACACCTAATGGTTCTATTCAACCGAACATTACATGTTTTCAAGTGACTGTTATGTGCCGAGTTTGATTCGCAAAACAAAAATTGCGGCCGCTAGAGCCAATATCTTCGAGTTTTATAGAGCCAATGAGTCAGCAATAATAATGTCACTATCGAACCCGGTGATTCATGATCGCATGAACATAAGCTCTCGATACATCCTTATCCTGAGCTAATATTTTCCAATCACTTCCTCAATAATACATCTCTCTATAATCATGAATTAATAATTCTTTCTATTAACCAACATGGCTTAACCTCTCAGCTTATAGAGAGGTCTACTATCACCTGGCACACTTTGTCTGGGCCTTACGGTGGTCCGATCTGTCAGGAGAGGGATTTTTAACTATGGATCACACAGATAGATTTTATTCTACTTTTCCCAAATGATACTTAATATTATTCTCACACCTCATTATTTGCCTACCTCCTGCGGTTTTCCCTCTGGTAATCCTAGACGAGTTCCCATGTCCCTCCATCTGTTCATATAATATAGATACAAGCATAATATCATAGGCGGGAGGATAATATTCGGATGGATGTTAGGATATGGGTGTGATGATGATAATGTCTAGCAGGTTACAGCTTGTTATTGTAATCCTAATCCACATTTTTAGCGCTAGCCTTTGTTTTGATAACTTACAATATTATTATTATTATTATTATTATTATTATTATTATTATTATTATTATTACTATTATTATTATTATTATTATTATTATTGTTATTGTTATTGTTATTGTTAGTTGTTTGATTGTTATTGTTATTGTTATTGTTATGTTATTATTATTATATATTATTATTATTATTATTATTATTATTATTATTATTATTATTATTATTATTATTATTATTATTATATTATTAGTATTATTATTATTATTATTTATTATTAATTTATTATTATTATTTATTTATTATTACACAAGATGGCTTAACGGAACTACACACGGCTGCAAGTCATGTGGATTAATTACAAGAGGTGGCATGTGTTCCTGACGGGGGATCCCTGTTCGAGCTCCTCGCTGACGCACAGCAGCGACATGGTGCATCCCCGGGTGGAGGATAGGGATGTCTATCCTCCCTGGCTAAGTCTAGATCGACTCTTGAACTATTTGTGGGGTCGTCAGAAAGTGAGCGGCGTGACGTAATGACAGACTGAAATCAATGTGGAGGACTGCCTCCGCTCTGGACCCACATCCCGGGTTGACAGACAGGTGGGGTGGTCTGTCAGTCCTCCCAACTAAGTCCGATGAACTCGTGGATCAACTATGGGGTCAACTATTAGCTCCAAACCATTCAAACAGAACGAGATGAATAGCCCTGAATTTGGAGTGGTTTACAGGAGTAGAGTAGGGAGACACGGATAGCTGTCACTGGGTGTATGGGTAACTCGCTCGGGTTAATCCCAATCATTATAGATGGTTTTCTCAATATAAACCCATGTTTATTTCAGCTCACGATGCCAGTCCCATAAATACCTAACTAACTTACTCACTGGCACTATCGAAACCGCAGGTTCATGGACGCGCGGACATACGTCCTATCCTTACATAATGTTTTCAAATCATTCCCTGTATAATGTACTTCCC
The DNA here is from genome assembly GCA_030220185.1 of Diploptera punctata. Lineage (NCBI taxonomy): Eukaryota > Metazoa > Arthropoda > Insecta > Blattodea > Blaberidae > Diploptera > Diploptera punctata. The sequence continues at coordinate 24,717 of JASPKZ010002292.1, read as the reverse complement.
TCAAATCATGGCTAGTGTTATTCTCCCACCTCATTCTTCGTCTCCCAACTGGGAGTTTTCCCTCTGGTTTTCCTACAAGAAGCTTCCATGCAAGTCTTTCATTCCCCATTCGTGCCACATGCTCTGCTCAACGCAGTCTACGAGACTTAACTGTTCTTATTATATCTGGCTTCCTATAAAGATTATTCAGTTCACTTATTAATTCTTCACCATTCACTCGTCTGTTCATCTCACTTTCGTCCAAAAATTTTCCTAAGAAATTTATTCTAAAATACTCGTTATCTCCTTTCCTCCCATAAAGTAAAAGTCCATGTTTCGCATCCATGGAATATAACTGTAGAATAACAGTCTTATATATTTTCAATTTAATTTTTTTTAAATGAAGTGGGACGACAAGAGTCCCTTGAAATGCATAAAAATAGTATGCATTTTCCCTAATTGATCTTATGTTTAATTTATTTATGTATCTCAGTCCTATTTGTGATTATTGTATATTCAATTCATGATGGGACCCATACCGGTCAAAATTACATAGAAAATGTTTTCTTCCTCCCAGGGGATATGAATCAATGCATGTCCTGTAGCTCTGCGCCAAGGCATGATGCATCAAATTGGACTACTGAATCGTACATCAATATAATTAAATAGCTTCATTTTATGTGACAGACCTTAAAGTCATATGGAGGTTTGCTGCATACATAAAGGTGACAAAAATACCGCATCAGCGCTGTCAACATTAACATCCCACGAGTCTTGGGTTTGATACCCATTTGTACCACATAGAAAATCTACTTTCAGTACAGGGTCCGGATCATGACCCACTATGGGAGAATGAGCATATGAGAAGCTACCTGACATGAGGATTAGTAAAATTCAGTTAAGAAAAATTCGAAAATAGGGTTCTAGGATTTTGTCATACTAGCAACGTCACTCCCTGCTCTATAAAATAGCTACACAGTGATAGTAAACCAAGTCTCCTGTACACTCTGTCATATCCAGGACGTGGCTGAGAAGAGTATAAAAGTAAGTGGCGTAATATTTACAAGTAAGTTCCAACTGAGCAGTCAATCCACCTGCACCTTCTTCACGTCACAGTAACAGTAAGTAACTCCAGCACTCACACAAATATAATCACAACGTCTCACATAGCTCGTGAGATAATTGTTTTCCGCAAATATTTGTAGAGAAATTTGTTCATGAATTAGATATGAGTGTTTTTAGAATCTCAAAATAATTATTGACTGCAGATGTGTGGGTACCAGTGAACCTCTGTAACGATCGGATTCGTGACAGCGGGGATGCTTTCTATAAAACCAACACACCTCCAGCAGATAAGATAAATAATAATAATAATAATAATAATAATATAATAATAATAATAATAATAATAATAATAACTAGTTACCACTAAGAGTGTAGTTCTTATACTGGAAATATCCCAGAAGAAAATAAACACCGGCTCCAGAAGAACGAGTAAATTTAATCAAGTTGGAAAGCCAAAGATTTTAACAACACTACGCAACACAATCATAAGAAATACAATGTAACAACAAGCAATATCCCAGATGGTAGTGTTTCATACACGAATTGAAAAGATCTCGAGTTCAAATCCAGGCGTCGATCAATTTCAAAATGTTGTCAAATTGGGTTGGAATTTGAATAAAAGTATCCAGTTTAATCACAATTACATTACATGATAATATTAATAATAATAATAAATAATATATAATAATAATAATAATAATAATAATAATGATAATAGTAATAATAGTAATAATAATCTGTACTTCAAGGTATAGGCATCAAATTACTTGCTCCGTCTTGAAGCACGTTCCAGCCATATTCTTCTAGGTCTACCCACTGATCTGTTTCCACTAAATTTAATACACAATATTTAGTTTAGTTAATCTTGTAGTTGCAATTTTTTTGCAGATGTTCTTTCCCTTCTTTTTTTTAATATTTTAATATATCATTCAAATAAAAAAAAAATATAATTGTTCTCATACTTCTAGTGCGTTTTATGTTTTCTTAACTTGAGTGAAGAATTCAATTTCTGAAGCATTTGTGTGCATTTTGTACTCTACATTAAACTTCCATAGACATAAGAAGGCTCAGCCATAACTTTATACAATTTTAATATACGTGCCACTTCCAATAATATAATAATAATAATAATAATAATAATAATAATAATAATAATAATAATAATAGACGTGCATGGAAACTTCTTGTAGGAAAGCCAGAAGGAAAACGCCCAGTTGGTAGACCAAGAATGAGGTGGGAGAACAACATTCACTATGATTTGAGGGAAGTAGATTATACAGGGAATGATTGGAAAGCATTAGCTCAGGATAGGGATGTATGGAGAGCTTATGTCCCGTGCGGCCATGAACCTACGGGTTCGATAGTGCCAGTTGAGTAAGTAAGTAATATTTTATTATTATTATTTTAATATATTATTATTATTATATTATTATTATTAATTATTATTATTATCATCCATTATCATTATTATCATCATCATCATCATCATAGTACATTCACGAATTTGAGGCCATTTGTTGACCTGTTTCGGCCTCAAGAGAAACACCATCCAGAAGTCTTTTGAGTGGACGTCCTGGTCTTCTTCTTCCTGCAGGTTGATATCTTAACATTAGTTTGGGTATTCTGTGATCTTCCATTCGATGAACATGTTGCATCCATCTTGACTTATAATCAGAAATTTTGTTTTCTAAAGATTCCATGTGTAATTCTTCTAAGATGTCTTCATTTTTTTGTGATCTAGTAGTGTGTATCCTGCAGTCCTCCGAAGATATCTCATTTCAGCAGATCTAAGTCTCTGTATATCCTTCTGTTTCAACGTCCATACTTCGCTACCATACAAAGGAGTTGGAAGAGCCAGTGTTTTAGACACTTTCAGTCTTTGAATGCTTTGGAAACTAACTGTGGCTTGAAGATAGAATTTATTAACCCTAAAATTCTTAAAAATTTAGATATTTTTGCATTTACATCCTTTTCTTCTTCATATGAGATATTGCATCCTAGATATGTAAAATTATTCTCCTGCTCCAAAATTTCATTATTATTATTATTACCAATAATAAATAAATCCGTCAACATTCAGACAAAACTCAACAAGTCCAATACATATAACTAGAGCGAGGATTTTTATGAAATTTCATGTTTTAAACTATTAGTCAGAGAGCGCTGAGACAAAGTATCTTTACATTTTATGATCTGTAGAATCAAATAAGACCTACATATTTTTTTCATATTTCATAATATTTTGGCAAAATGTACATATTTTAGTAAAAATGTAATATTCTTTCATATTTTTCAACTTTCATTTTTTTAAATAAAATTTCTAATAATTGGTTAAAAACATTTTTGAAGTGAATTTTTTTAAACAATGTAATATAGTAGACAGGCGAAAATTCCTCAGTATCTTATCTGGAACAAGATAAATAGATTTGATAAAAGAAAATAATTGAAAAAAAGGACACATGGAATGACCAAGTGGAGGCTTTTGTCCGAAACTACAGAACAAGAACAAGGGATTTCCTAATCTCTGACAAGAACATGAATAAGTAGAACAACAATGTTAGAATAATAACCACCTACTCTTTCTCTCAGGTAGCAACGTGTTCCTTTTTTGTTACCTAAGGGCATTCCTTATTATGTGAATGGATTACAGTACTTAAATGTAGGGAAGACTGCTGCTGCTAAACTTAAAGCTGTGCTGGGAAATAAGGTCTTACTCCACAGTTTATTAAATTAGTAAAGTTCTTTGTAGATAAGGCCAATATTATTCTCACTTAAATCAAACTATCATTATATAGCGCGGTACAAATCTTTGCTCCCATTATATCACTATGGTGTGAAGCATACTTTTTGATCGTACAAAATAATTCTGACAGACATGTAAAAAAAAAATATAGATAAAGCTCCTAACTGTGTATTACGAACAGAATTGATAATTTGATTATTTAAGCACATGCAACACATACTGTGCTCGGACAAATTTCATGGAAAAAAACTAATGTTAAAAAATATTCCTAACTTACATTTCACCATGTTCATACGTGTAATGTATAGGATTAAAATAATTGTACTTGCTAAGAAGAGATTTTGAAATACTCTCTAGAATCATTTGTGGATTAATTAATTTTAACATCTTGTTTCCTCCAAATAGGACATTCAGTACTTGATCTACTGCGATGGGCAGGACATGTGGTACGAATGGGGGAATGAAAGACGTGCATGGAAGCTCCTTGAAGGAAAAACCAGAGGGAAAAAAACGGCCCAGTTGGTAGGTAGAACCAAGAATAAAGTGGGATAATAACATTAACCATGATTTAGGGGTATTAGAATATAGAGGGAATGATGGGAAAACATTGGCTCAGGATAGGGATGTATGGAGAGCTTATGTCCGTGCGGCCATTGAACACACGGGTTCTATCGTGCCAGTGAGTTAGTTAGTTAGGAATTGGTCTGCATGTGTTCTGATTCGTCCAATTTAATGTTATTCGTGACATTTATATATACTGGAATTCATCATATGTATGCAAGGTAAACAGAAGTCCATCCAAACTGTACCCTACTCTAAATTTTGTCAGTGGTAAATTCGGTGGAAGCAGGTTACTGCGGTTACTATTTTTGTTTTTTGTTTATGTTTGGATTTCATAATTAAATATCATTAGATAAATTAATTGATCGCGTTTTATATATAAACCCAGTAGTAATTTTATTGAAATAAAATGTCATACCACAGGCTTGGAGGAGGCCCTTGGGGTATGATGGATTCGTTGAGACTTCCACATTTCTAGACAACCTCCAAGGGATTTCCACTGGGTTCTCAGTCCTGCATGACGGCCGCCTTTGGCCCCGGAATATGCGTCTGGTACTCATTTAAAATAAGAGCTGAGTAGACCCTAGGGCTATGATGCCGCCAGAAAGTTTGGTCCAGACTACAAACCTGCACCCATTGAGACCCAAACCCACGACCTTCCGGCTTGTTAGCGTGATCCCTCACACAATGTACTTAAACGTGAACCATTAAAATTGCTTCAAATCACAAAAACAGATATTGTATATTGAGTCAGAATTAATGAAAAATTAATTAAAATGGAAATACAGTGAAAAACTTGATTTCTGGAGCTACAAAAAGGTTTTCTTGTCCTCAGTTGTGTGCTGGTATGTATACCTATAAATTATAAAGGATGTGATGTAAACAAATATATGTAAAAAGTTAAAAAAATAGTAGCTTCATAACATGCTTGTGTCCTAGTTTTCATATTTTTCATATGTTGTTATTACGATTTCAATATTTTAGAATAATTTTCTTCATATAATTCCTCGCTCTAGATATAACCAAAAGCTTTAGCAATAAATGTGAAAATCATAGGACCATATAAATAAAAAAATAATCAAGTAATTGTTGCAGATAAAAATGAGTTTATAATCTGAATGTTAGAAGGTAAATTTCGTGAAACAATGTTTATATCATCATCGCTCACATTATCCTGTTTTTCAATTACAATATTCTAATGTCATTGAAAACTGAATCCTTCCACCTCAGTCTTGGTCTAACAACTTTCTTCTCCGTTAGTTTATTTTTGATTTAACAATTTTCTCTTCAGTTCTCACTAAATGTACAGAGGATTACAATACTTTAAAGTTTATAAACTTACAATTTCCTGGTTCATTATAAATGTTGATTGACAAAGTGATTTTTTAATAATAATAATAATAATAATTAGAAATGTGAAATCAGGTTGAGCATTAGTGGTGGTTTAGCTTTCTTTACTGTAGTCTGTGATAGTTTTTGTTCTTTTAGCAAATGTTCGATGGTGCATTTCCCACATCTTTGTCCACACAAAAACCACACCTGCATTCTTCTCGGTCGGCTCGTGGAATTTCTTGTTTATACATATTTTGTTATGAAAACCCCAAGAACTGCGAGTGGTGTTGTGGAAGTGTCTCTGGGGGTTGCACGCCCTGGTCCATCTGTCGTCTAGCATGGCAGTTGTGATGTAGATAAATCTATGTCTATTTCTGATGCTTATTAATTTCTGGTACGGTTCTGTGGATTGTAGATAGAATTGGGTTCTTATGTCCTCTATGAAGTAGGGGCCTCTCATGAGTTCGTAAGCAAAATGAGATGGCGATTGTTTTTCCCATTCTCAGGATGCGTTTCATGAACATTGCTTTGACTTTTTCTATTCTAATCAGATCTCCGATCTTGAGTTTTTCCCAAATTATCTCTATCTCATATGTTATAACTGGTTCCACTGTCGTTTTTGAATATTTGCAGTGCTGTATCTGTACGATAGGTTGGCGAGATTCGGGATATTGTATAATGTTCGAATGGCTGCCGCTGTTCTTTCTTGGATGTGTATTCCGAAGGAGTTTGCTGTTGTCTGATAGAGTGAATCCTAAATATTTGTATTTTCCCACTTTTTGTAGTGGTTGATTGAGTAGTATTATGTTGTCTTTGGTTTTTGATTTTCCAAGTGGACGTGATTGTGTGTTGTAGGTTATGTTGGTAATACTAGTTCTCCTGATGGTGTTCACACCGATCAGACCACTGGAGTGTCCAACACAATGCCGCTGCAGTAATTACAAAACTTGGTGCAAACACTCCAGACTCTACAAACTGCCAACACAACTACCAGAGACCACAGAGTTACTCAGCATCCACTACGACGACATTAAAATACTCAATAGAGCCATGGTAACTGGATGCGGGTTGTGGAACTTAACACACCTCGAGCTACACAAGGTGCAATTACAACAAATCGTACCCGGTTCGTTTAGAGACGTGAATCTGTTAGAGAAACTGACCATCACGTACAACAACATAAGTGTGTTACACGCTGACACATTCAAATACCTTAACAATCTGTATTACTTAAAGTTACGATATAACGGCATAATACATTTACAGGACAGGGTATTTTCACACCTTGTTAATGTGAGGTATCTGTATCTACATGACTGTGGAATCCATATTGCGACAAATGTATCTAACAGCCTGAAAAAAAAAATCCAACTGTAGAGCGATGATAACACCAGGGATATTAGACTTTTATGATCCCTATTGTATTGGAAGTCCTCATCTAAGTGCATTTCAAGATCTTCTCTGTTTCTTCACTAAAATTGATATGATTGTTATGCCATCAATATACAACACTAAAGATCAATTTGTAGGAGCAGCTAGAGTTACTCATCTGAAATTAGATTATAATGAAAACGGAAAATTAACTAATGTTTTCAATGGATTAGAGAAATTAACAAAATTAGAAATTACATCTATCCTACATGACATAGAAATCGGAACTTTTGAAAACTTGACACATTTAAAGTACCTTGTCCTCTCTGCCTTCTCCATTAGTGAAATAAGATCTGGCATGTTCAGAGGCCTTCGATCCTTGAAGGTTCTAAAATTAGATTATACAGACATACAAATATTACATAACAATGGGTTCGAAGGTCTTCAATCCTTGGAAAGTTTGAGTTTCGTTCATTGTCCAATAAGTAATATAAACAATGACACTTTCATAGCTTTGAAAAATTTAAGAGAATTGTTTATCGAATCTAGAGATATCAGTCATATAGATGCAGAAGCTTTTAACGGTTTAAATAAAATAAAAACAATAGATATTAGTACATATGATAGTTTTGACATAATTTCATTCAAGAATAACACTTTCTCTAAGATGAAAACCCTCAGTGTTGTCAAATTATCTGATATTAAATTCACCTTAGAAGCTGGAACATTCACAGAGGTTTGGGCCATTCAAATATTTTCAAATAACATATCACACGAGTTACAAAATGTATATTATAGTGATATTAAATACGAAATCACTTTGCAGAGAGTAACTTTTGTAATGGAGGCAACATTTGGTGATATAGGCATCAAAGCTACTGTAAAGTCAGTACAAGGTCATCAAGAATTGCAAGAGTTGCAATTGTTTGTAAATGGAATAAACCCAAACATAAAGCAACAAGTTCAAGACTTAATAAATAATATACCAAATTTCACACACCTAAACCAAATTTCACACTTGCATATAAGTAAGTCTGATTCATTGATCTTCAAAGAAAACAGTTCCTTTGGATTTCCAAACATAAAAAATCTGACATTAATAAACAATACAATCTTACACATACATGCGAATGCATTTACACAATTAATATCATTGACATTTCTCACTATAAAAAATAACCTATATGTAGCTATAGCTACAGGTGCATTTACTGGACTGTGCAACTTGAAGAAACTTGAATTATATAGAGACATTGGAACTGTAATTAAACATAAGTCGGCAATTCCTGATGGAAATAATTGGACATACCTTAATGCAGATGAACCTGGTTCAATACAAATTGAAGAAGGCATGTTCCTGGGTCTTCATAACTTGGAAATATTTGTGGTTGACGGCTATTATAATCATTATCTACACAATATAAGTTTATCTCTCACCAAAGACATGTTTCAAAGATTGCATAATATCATACAAATACACATGATATATAATGGGATAAAGGAAATACCTCCAGGAGTCTTCGGCGCTGAGTGTGGAGAATATTTTAAATTATCGTGTAAAAATATATCTGAACCATCGCCATATTGCAACGACACTCACGCTCTCAAGACATTGCAATATTTAGATTTTACGAATAACAACATACAACATATCCACAAGCATGCCTTTATATCCTGCTTAAGTCTAAAAACATTAAATCTAAGAGGGAATAGCTTGTTAACACTAGAAAACACTTTTCTATTCACTCCAGCCCTCACAACATTCATAATGACGGGATGTAATGTAACAAAAATCCCCAACAACACATTTGAATGCACTCCTAACATTTCTGAACTATCACTAACAATATACAATTCAACACCTCATTTCACCAGCTTTCTTCCACTGAAACAACTTAAACTTGCCGAAATTGGCATTTATATATATAATTTAACATGTGATTTATACGAAACATGGCTCTGGTTTGAGGACAAATATATACAATTTACCTTAGTAAACCGTCAAGATCACAATACTTCACTCTACAATCTCTACAATCTTAAGTGTAACACAACAAATCAGGAGAGTCAACAAGCCCCTAACACCAAAGTGAACATAAACGACTCGTTGTTTTTTAAACAATATATTGAACCTATTATTCTAGTTGTTATAACAACGGCAGGAATAGTCTTCAATGGCTTTCTTTTGTTCGTGTCCCTCTGGAATTCTGACATGCGCACAAAACACAATTCGTGTATAATACATTTATCTATAACAGACACTTTATCACTTATATTAAATCTACCCCTAAGTTACTGGAACACTTTACACGTCAACTGGGAACTGGGGATACTTACTTGTAAAATGTTCATGTTTCTCAAAGAAGTAACTTTAGTTGCAAATATATTTTCAATTGTTGCGTTAAGTGTTGAAAGATTTCTCGTTGCTCGAAGATGGAATGATTTGAGAAAGGCTTGTAAGACTGACTACCCAATATGGTGGTTACTTGTGATGACGTGGGTCTCTGGTTTCATTCTCTCGCTCCCTGCTTACTATAACGCTTCTGTACACACCAGATGTCTCTACTGTCCACCCAATAACGAAGAATACATCAAAAGAGTTTGGATCTACCAATTGATTATTCATTATTTCTTACCGGCTGTTGTGATATGTTCCTTAAACACAATGACTTCACGATACCTTAGACAAAGCATTAAGAACATGCCAGGAGTAGTTAATGACAACACAAGAACCAAAAACAGGAAAACTGTTGCAAACATAGTATCCATTCTCTCTGCCATATTTGTTTTCAGCTATCTGCCTAATTTCACCCTCAGGATACTTGTAGCCTGGTCTGTTATCGACATAGAAGATGTCTTAGTGTATTCTTTCGTCAGCTTTTGTTTTTTTTACTGCAACACCCTGTTTAACCCTATTTCTATTTTCATTATGAGTTCTAAATATAAAAACTACTTCTTCAAATATTTTCCCTTTCTCAGAAATAACGCAGATACAAAAATCAGTCACGCTGCCAAGAAAACCAATTAGAATAAATGTGTTGGAAATGGTGGTTTTGAATTTGCCAGTAGAACTCTTGTTTCAGACATTGAAATGTGTTCTCTTAGAATGATCGGTGATGGAAATGAAACAGACCGGACACATGCAGATGGAATTAAACATTTACCACAAATACAACAACCGTTGATAATGTGATCAAAGATATGGACAGGTTCAATTATTTCAATAAAATATTTATAAGGTCGCTTAACGACGATTTGGGAATGATTCACAATGCATGAACAAACAATTTTCACATATTGAAAGGGAATCATACTAGAGGAACTTCGGGTAATTTGGATACTTGTTTTGAACTTGTTGTTTTTCTTCTTTTAATTAAAGGATTTGAATTTTCTTTAATTATAGTTATTATCATTAGTGTTGTGACTATGAAATAGCATTGTTATTTTATTCAAATTTGGAAACATCTTCATAATTTATAAGCTTCCATTACAAGAAAGGTCCACTTTAACCTCCATATTCGGATAAAGTAGATATCAATGTCCACTTTAGTATATTTTTAAGTTTGTTTACTCTAATCATTTATACAGAGAGACACAGACTGATCTGAAAATATTTATGGCTGATCATAATTATAACGTATTCATATTTATTTAATGTTTTGAAAAATGATTGTTGATTATAACATTCACATGCCATTGAGCTGCAGAAAGCGACGGTCTTTGGGTTTAGTAAAATTACAAGGATATTAGATAAAAATAATTTAGTGAATGGTTTTTACAGATAGCATCCTCATAGATAAAATATACGTAATCGTGTAAAGTGGACCCAGGTCCTCGTGGAGGGTCCACATTAACCGAATTCCTTTGTTATGTTTAATTATCTTGCACAGCCGCCATGTCAAATAATATCAAACCAAACCCGTCAGTATATTAAAACAGCATCTATATAATATAATATAGCCTATTTAGGAGTTTTGTTTCAACATTTGTAATATTCAACAGCAGAAATAAGAATTGATTCTTAGCTTAAACAACTTCTAAGTGGTCATTTTCATAAATATCACAAATAAATCCTTCTTCGGAAAAGAATAAAAGACACTGACCTTGAACCGTAAAAGTTGATGAGGCGAAGAAATTAAAATATTTTCTGTTCGAGCGCAGCACCAATTAAAGGAGATAATAACAGGGTCCACTCACTCAGGAGGATCCACATTACCCGAACTTGCCTATAATAGTAGATTGTATATAATACAATTATATTCTTTTGAAATACAGGGTGTAATTAAAACAAATTGTATTATAAACCAAAGGATTGCAAGCAACGAATAGCCCTTGTGGATCACACTTCACCATAAGATAATATGGTAGATAATATTGAAATACTCAGGTTTGGGGTTCGGATGCAATACTTAATACAATTAAAGATAAAATATTCAGCCTGAACAGAGATTTCAACCTACGTTCTGCAGTTTTCGGCACTGGCCCTCATTCTTTGCGTTACCGAGTTATCGTTGGACAGATATGCAAGCGCGAATCTGGAACACCTGTGTTCAAATCCCGATTCAGGTTCTTTTTTTCCTCTTTTGTTATAATACTTTAATCCTTACCGAAATTAAAAACATAAAAAATATGTTTGGTAAAATACAGATGGTCAGCGAGATAATTCTAATTTCAACCACATAACGTCATGAACCTGTTTCTTCTGGTTTAGAGGAATACAACATTTTATTTGTCCAATTTAAATATAAGATCAATGTTTAGACGGTGGAATGTGAACTGAATATTAAAATGTGTGCAAAATAATTGCAATGTTAACTTAATGAACTGACATAAACGCTGTATAACTCCAACCACATCATCATCATCATCTTAAGGCGCGACAATTTCAAAAGTGAAAGTTTTGGCCTTCTCAACAATCCTCCTCCATGCCAATCTGTCTCTTGCCATATTAAAATTTGTCACTTTCATTTTCTTTAGATCGTTCATTATGTAACTCCTTCCATTTGATCTTCGGTCTTCCAACTACTCTGCCTCCTATAGGTTTCCATTTATAGAGCTTCTTGACCAGTCACTGATCATCCATTCTTATCAAATGTCCAAGCCAACTAATTCTGAGAGAGCTCTTATATGGTTCACTATATTCTGATTAGTCCACCGCTGTGGTCTCGAGGTAGCGTGTTGCTTTTGTCACGCAGCGGGCCCGGGATCGATTCCCGGTCGCGACAGGCTCCTGGGTGAGGTTTTTTCGTGTTTTTTCTCGCCTGTAAGACAAATGTCAGGACCTTGGGGCCCAACAGTCCCCGAAAATCATCCGGCCATCATCATCATCCTTTATATTATCATCACCTTTCAATGGTGTGCAAAGCAACGGGAAACTACCACACCTATAATTCCCTAGTAAAGCTGCAAAGCAAAGCATGAAAATGCTATGATTGCCCTCGGGTAGAATTACTATGGTTGGATGATTATTTTGATTTTTTATTAATTTCTCTTGTTTGTTATTTGTTTTGATTCTCCAACAGTTATCAGTTCATATATTTGGTCCAATTATTTTTCCTTAAAATTTTCCTTTCAAAAATTAATAATTTCTGTTTTATTGTTTCTTTTACGACCTAAACTACTGATCTAATATTTGCAAAATAAGCTTTATTCAATTTACCAATCCTCCTTTAATTTCCTCTTCAAATGCATTATGTCCATTTACTTTGGTACCAAGGTATTTAAATAATTCTACTGTGTTAACTTGCATGTCATCAATTTGTAGATTTTTCCGATTTTCTGTTGTGATTACTGCATTTTAAATAGTTTGTTTTATCTTGATTTATTATTAGACCAAATGTTTTAGATTCCTCTTTAAAATTTGTGAAGGTTTCACATGACGCTTGTCTGGTTCTTGCTGTAATCAATATGTCATCTGCGTAATGAATACTATGTTTGGGAGTTTTGCTGTAACGTTTCCCCTTAATTTATTTTCTTCCGATTCCGATTGAGGGTCTTTCCACTTTTCAGCGGTTGCCCTTTTACCAGCCGGCTGCTGGCCCTTCACATCCACATGTGTCAATCACAGAGGTAGATGATCAACAGCCAGTGTAGGGTGACATGTGGTTAGCATGTCGAGTCCCCCAGCCGTTATAGCTGGTTCCTCAACCTGGAGCCGCTACTTATTGTAGCTACCCAATTGCCTCACGATGCTGGGTGGGCACTGGTCCCATACTGGCCGAAATACCATGAGAAAATTTCTTCCCCCATGGAGACTCGAACCAGCGCAAGTCCCGTAGCTCTGCGTCAAGGCTTCCTACCTTAACCGCTCGGCTACGGCGCGGGACATTTATTTTCTTGAATATATAATTAGTGATTAAGCCTTGTTTGACTCCTGATTCAATGCTGAAACTTTCACTTAGTTTATTGTACTCCAACCACATACTCCGTTTTGTATTATAAGACAAGATCTGCTCCCTGCGACCTAACACAAACGCTCTAATGTAATGTACGTCTATTCTCTAGTCAAGATCAATATTAAAATGTAACGTTAGTTTTGTTGTAATGTCATTTCTAGCTGCTCCACATGTTAGAGTTAAGTAGGTGAACCGCCTGTAAACTGAACATCGCTCCTTCTGTTTCTTGTGCTCACATATTTGCAAATCACAAGCTCAAGGAAACTAAGTTACAAACAAACTGATTCTAGTTACCATGGAATATCTTCTCAACTCAAATGTTTGTCAAATTAAAATAAAATTTGTTTTTAGAATTTTAAATTGTAAAATACTTATAACAACATGAATTAAATTTATTCCACACAAGGACACTTGGTTCCGCAAAAAATTATTAGTCTTGTTTCAGCAGTAAATAAAATAACAAACGCATTACTACTGTTTCTGCAAACATCGCTATATAGGAATTAATTACTGCCATGGCACGTAAATCATAACTCAGCAGCGTCATCGATTTTCACTTTTGTTATTTACCATTAAGTTGGCAACAAGTTAACTGCACTAAATATCTTTCTACTACAAAACACAAAAATACTTCACTTTCCCAACTAACTAACAGATTAATTTCATGAAAATGGAAAAATTTGAGTCTGTACTGATTAAATAACAAATTCAGTGGCGGAACCAAGTGTCGTGACGGAGTGTTTTAATGTTATATAACGTGTGTCTACTGTCAGTCAGTAACAGAATGTTTAACTAACTCAGAAAAATATTGTTTGTTAAGTCGGTGATGTTCTGCAATTATTTACATATTTTCTTTAATTTTTTCATGTTAATTGGATAGGGATTGTGTACTGTACTTTGCTGTGGTAACATTGTTATCATTATTATTTGTAATTTGTAATGTGTTTAATTGTGACACGTGTTGTGAAGGATCTCTAGCCACAGTTTATTAATTCTTGTGTCGCTGAAAATGATTATACTGGACATTCAAGTGTTTATTGAGAAAAATGTACACTGAAATTAGAGTTGAACAATAAAAGTACAATTGTAATGGGAACAGTGTGACAACATTCCCACAATCATTTTTAGCACTTGTGTTGTTTCCAAGAGTGGTATTGAACCTTGTTTTCACAGCGAACACACAAGACTAATTGACACTCCAGGCTGCACTCCATGATGATGTGAAAATACATAAAAACTAAAGTACACAATTGATCCTGCATTAAGTAACCCAGTTTTACTACAAATTGGGAAAAAGATATAAAAAAATTGTGAAAATACAACTCAATACGAAGGGTGTCGGAGAAAATTATTTTGGACCCTAATAAAAAATTAACTTATAATTTGGATTTTACTTAACCCCTAAGAATTCATCCCTTAAACTGATGGACAGAGATTGATTACCAGAACAGTCACCTTTCAATATCGTCAGAGTTATTTATGTAATTAATGTGGTAAATAAATAAACAACTTCATTAAATTTCATTTTTGTCTTATTTTAATTCAAACTGCTTTGTTACCTCCTGTCCGGTAATTATTTATTAATATCATTTGTTAATTAATTAATTAAACAGGATTAAAATTCCACAAATTGAGTTTAAGAAGAAGAAGAATTAATTACGTCATTATTGATTATATCTTTCAAATTATGCACCAAATAAATGTTACTGTTTTCATGGCCTCATATAAATGTGTTTCCTGATGTACTTACATTAGTTTTCCACAACTTGGCATCATCAGCATCATCATCATAACTTCATAGTTTAGGAGAATCTCCTGGGCCGTTCTATATTACAGTTAAATGGACTTTCTCCAACGCTTCTTCGGCCGTCCCAGATTCCCTCTTCCTGCTGCTTTGTAGTCACAGGCTCGTCTTTGAATGCTGACATTCTCAAGACATGAGAATTCCAGCTACTTCTAAAAATCAAAATTTTTCATGGAGGGGAAACGTTTTGAGGTCATTGCGGTATCTTTGTTTGTTATTTTATCTAAATTAGAACATACCTTAATAGATATTACAAATTTCTGAGTGACCACAGCTAAATACACAAATTACTGGCAAGCCTAATTTACCAACATTATATCTACATTATATTATCAGGAAAATTTAAAAAAAGGGATATACATTTCTTCCATATAAAAAATAAATTTAAAAAAATAGATTTACAACCTTGTACTGGGCAGCTATTCAAATGACGGCTTGGGTAACAGTTTTATATATTTTTGGTTCAACTTTTTTAAGAGAAGCTGCGAAGTCAAGAGTCCCTGTACTTCATAATGACATGCATTTCCAGAATTGAGCCTATGTTTAATTTCTTTGTACATCTCATTCCTGTTTGTAATTACTGTTTCTAGGTATTTGAATTCAGTCACTTCTTCAAAATTTCCCTCATTTGTCATTAACTGTCCATTTCCATTATATAATGTATTTCTACGTGTGACCATATATTTAGTTTTACTGATATTTACTTCCAGTCCTAATTTCTTAGTGTTACTCAATAGAATGTGCGCGTTGGACAAGTAGCTCCTCCCTATCGCTTAATAATACTACAACATCAGCACAAACTAATAGTTTATTAACACCACTGAGTTGTAGTTCTTCTACATCGTCTAAAGATTACATGACATGTTCTAGAATAAAATTGAATAGTAGAGGAGATAGAGCATCTTCATGCAGTACACAGGGACGTGAAATTAAACAACTTTTTCTTTGGTAACTTTTGATCCCTGATCTGTTTTAGCACGAATTAAATTAAAAGACAAGAGAAATATAATAGTTTTACATATATTTGACAAGAAGATATTAAAAACAATGCAAGGGACAGATTATGTATTTGAATGTAAAATACTGAGGTAAAAAGTTATTTAAGTTCACGTTTCTTAACGTTCTGTGTGAAACTCAGACCAATACTCGCAAACAGTATCCGGTTATGCACCAACTAATTATTATGTGAAAATATCAAGTTTATGATTAAGGTCTCCCCTGGCGCTTCATCACCTATCATACATCATCAGGAAAGCTTAACTCCTCCTTACAGGTGCCCCTACTTCACAAGAGTTACAATAACACCAATCCCAGGGGAGAATATCGGAAAGTCAAAATGACAATCTAGTGGCATTGAATATATTTTTTTTCTGAGAAAATTGTACATTTAAAACATTAGCTCAGGATAGGGATGTATGGAGAGCTTATGTCCGCGCGGCCATGAACCTACGGGATCGATAGTGCCAGTGAGTAAGTAAGTAAGTTAGTAAGAAAATTGTACATTTACGGCCCAAATTGTGTAAGACGTTTTGGTTATATTTACCTCAAGGAATTCAACCTTGAAATATGCGCACTTATATTACTTCCATCCTGTATATTTTTGTGTATGACATTTGTTGAGAGACGTTGAGATGATAAAAGAGCCCCTGTAATTCATAAAATCATGCGTTCAGTCGATGTTTAATTTATTAAATTTATACGGTTTTGATAACATTCTGTATTTTCTGGAACAATTTTTTACACTAATTGTTTATACTGACGACGTAAAGCAAAACAAAACACGCGAGAATGTCTTTCTCGATATATATATATATATATATATATATATATATATATATATATATATATATATTTATTTATTTATTTATATTCTGAAGAGAGGATTCAAGTAATTCTTTCTGTACAGAACGAGTTGCATCACAAGGTAAATTCTGAAACCCGTATTTTGGAAGTTCTGGGTTCAATCCGCAGTGCGGACTAACCTCCCTGAGGTTTCCTTCTGTTCTCCTCGGTTGATAAAAAATGACGAACATTTTGAAGAAGCGATTGAATTGAAATACCTAGGAACAATAAATGCAATTAGAAACGAGGTCAGAAAGAAATTAACATGGCCTCAAATCTGAAAACACATGCCATTATTCATCACAGGAACTTGTGTCATCCCAGATTCTCCAAAGAAACAATAAATTAAATATATATTAACGGTTATTCTTCCAGTTACACTACATGGATGTGAAACATGGACTCTTACTTTAAGGGAGGAGAAAATATATAGAGTATTTGAGAATAAAGTTCCTGGGATTTTTTGTAGACCAAAGAGAGATGAACATGCAGATGAATGGAGAAAACTACATACCAATGAGCTACATGATTTTATAGAAAACCAAATATAATAAGAACAGTTAAGTCTCGTAGACTGAGTTGGGCAGGACATGTTCATGTATGGGGAATAGGAAAACTTATTTTATGAAAAATTGCAGAGATGGGAGAATAACATTCACCATGATTTGAGAGAGGATGATAGGAAAACATTTTACTTCCGGATAGTGATGTATGGAGAGCTCATGTTCGCGCGGCCATGAACCTACCGGTTCGACAGTGCCAGTAAGTGAGTTTGATAATTAAGTATTTTATGTGAGGCAAACCGGAAGCAAGTTGTGCATATGTTTGATCTTTTAATAACTTAACAAATTTCCTCAAATCCACTTTCCTTCAAACTTTTACATTTTTATTTTAATAAATATTAAATATCTGTGTACAGGAGACGAAATGGAAAATATAAATTTCAACAATGGAGAACTAAAACCTAGTATTGAATGCACTTATTTAGGAACAAAATTAGACCATTCAGGCGATAACACAGTGGA
The DNA here is from genome assembly GCA_030220185.1 of Diploptera punctata. NCBI lineage: Eukaryota > Metazoa > Arthropoda > Insecta > Blattodea > Blaberidae > Diploptera > Diploptera punctata. The sequence goes on along the minus strand of JASPKZ010002292.1, from coordinate 6,600 downwards.
AATTAAAAGTAGAATCGCACAAACAAAACAAGCAATAAATGCTTTAAACTCTGTTTGATGGAGCAAAAATATTACAAAAAATATAAAATAAAAAATTATCAAATCATAGTTCAGAGCATTTTAACATATGGTGCTGAAGTCTGGCAAATTCCTACCAGGGAAATGAAAAGAATTTTAAGTACAGAAATGGATGTTTTAAGAAGATCAGCTGGAAAATCTAGAATGGATAGAATACGAAATAAAGAAATAAGGGAAATTATGGGTGTACAAGAGGAGCCGGACATCATAGACATTATAGAAAAGAAAAGATTACAGTGGTATGGCCATGTCAAAAGAATGCCAGAACAAATATTGCCTAAAATTGTTATAGAATGGATCCCAATATAAAGGAGTAAGAGAGGAAGACCGAAGAAACCTTGGATAGAAAGGGTACAAGCAGCTATGAATATCAGAGGAATGGAGGAATATCAATGGATGAACAGAAAGGAATGGCGTTTGGATTCCGGAAGACAGCGGCAGCTGCCATGATATTGGATGTTGATGATGATGATATTCATATGATAACGATTACATATTTTTATATTTTTAAATTAACAAAGGAAGGCTGTGGCTCAACAATGGGCTACGCCATTAATAAATGTGTTAAATATCAGGGCGCTGATAGTCCCAGGACACCATGTGGTCATCCCAATCAACTACATCACATTCACTTTGTTTAGTATGAGTGAAGTGTGTCTTGTTCTTGTTGTCTAGATGTGGCATTGAACTAATCACTCATTGGGATAAGATATCTATGTGTTGGTGTGTTTATAAAGGTATGTACATTAATCCTCTAATAACAGGACGTGTCCCTGAGAGACCAGGAGGGTGTGAGGTTCTTAAGATGCAATTGGATTGATACGAACAAAAGGAGAATGATATATAGAAAAAGATAAAGACGTTTATGCATTATTTGTCGAACTGGAAAAGGCCTTTGACAGAGTAAATTGGAATAAACTCCTGAAGATCTTGAAGAAAATTGGCGTGAACTGGAAGGAGAGGAGGCTCATAAGTAGTCTTTATATGAAACAGGGAATAAAAGTGAAGATAGGAGAAGAAATGTCAGAGGGGTGAGGCAAGGATGTCCTCTATCACCTACACTTTTCAACATCTACCTGGAAGACCTAATGAAGAACTGCTTCAGCAGCACGGGAGGTGTAAACATGGGAGGAAGAAGAGTAAAGTACATAAGATTTGCTGATGATACGGCTTTGCTAGCAGAAGATGCAATGACACTGAGGAACATGCTGATGGAGCTGAATGACAAGTGCGAGGATTATGGGATGAAGATAAATATAAATAAGACGAAGGCCATGATTATAGGAAGGAAACCAAGGAAGATAATAAACATGAGGATTAAAGATGAGGCCATTGAGCAAGTGGAGAGCTTCAAATACTTGGGTTGTACTATCAGTAGTAACATGAACTGCTGTCAAGAAGTAAAGCAGAGGATAGCAATGGCAAAAGAAGCTTTCAACAAGAAGAGAAGCATTTCCTGCGGACCTTTGGCAAAAGAATTAAGGAAGAGGCTAGTGAAGTCCTTTGTGTGGAGTGTAGAATTGTATGGTGCAGAGACTTGGACATTATGACAGAATGAAGAAAAGCGACTGGAAGTTTTTGAGATGTGGATATGGAGAAGAATGGAACGTATAAAATGGACAGACAAAGTAAGAAATGAAGATGTGCTAGACAGAGTGGGTGAAAGAAGAACAATGCTGGAACTCATAAAGAAGAGGAAAAGAAATTGGATTGGCCACTGGCTAAGAAGAAACTGCCTGCTGAAGGATGCTCTTGAAGGAATGGTCAACGGAAAGAAAGTCAGAGGCAGAAAAAAGCAACAGATGATAGACAATATTAAAATAAATGGTTTCTATGCAGATACAAAAAGGAAAGCTGAGTTAAGGAAAGAGTGGAGAATGCTGAGTTTGCAGTGAAAGTCCTGCACTTGAGCAGAACACTATGAATGAATTCTCTCAGTTATATTAACCCATTCCCCTCAAAAGACGAGGTAGACTCGCCGGCTATTAAATGACCTTCAACTCAGAAGACGAGCTACACTCGCTTAACTGTGCTGTTATATATTTTGCAATATTTTGTACATCCCTTTATAGAGTAATCTGTTGTTAACATTTATGAATTGTAGAGGAATGTGTTTTTGCCTTCACCCTTATTGTGATCTTAAGTACCGTTATCTTTTGTTTGTTTTGAATGTATGAAAATAGACAATATAGTTTAGGGTAACTTAAATCCGGTTTCTGGGGAAATGCATTGAGAGTTTAAACCTGAAGCGAATGGGTTAAATGGAGGCAAAACATGGAACATTACTTTCAGGAAGGAGAAAAGTTTACAAGTATTTGAGAATACAGATCGTAGGAATATGTTTGAACTGACAGGCGAATGGATGAGAGTATATAATACTGAGCTACTTCATCTCTATGGGAAATAAGAACAGATGTGCAGGACATGTGGCACGATAGAGGAAATAAAGAGGAGTATGGAAGCTTCTTGTAGGAAAGCCAGAGGGAAAGGCTAGTTGGTAGACCAAGAATAAGGTAGGAGAATAATATTAACCAAGATTTGATGCAAGTAAATTATACAGGGGATGATATGAAAACTTTAGCACACGATGAGGATGTGTGGAGAGCTTATGTCCATGCGGTCATGAACCTCAGGGTCCAATAGAGCCAGAGAGTTAGTTATATAGATTTAATAACCGCTGCCGTAATTGCTAAATAAATTATTTTATAAATTTTGTTAAATAATATTGGCAAATCATTTTAAAAATATGTCTCGGACAGAAAGAAGAATATCTCAAAGTGACGTAAGAGGGAAGGACGTGGCGGTTTCCTGTTGACGTTAAAAAGAACAAACACTGCACTTGTTAAACTTACTGCAGTGTTTTACTGACAGCACATTCGCTACCAATAAACTCACCCTACAAACTAATGTAACGATGGAAAACAAGATGGTGGTTAAACTGACATTTTTATCTAAATATACTCACAGGCGCTATTGTATCCGTAGATACATGACCACGTGGACATTAACTATCCATACGTCCTTATCCCAAGCTAATATTTAATATTTTTTAAATATTCTCTGTGAGACTTTTGATGTCCCAACTCCTTTCAAAAAACGTTAAACTGAAAATATATAAAACTGTTATTCTACCAGTTATATTATATGGGTGCGAAACATGGACTCTTACTTTAAGGGAGGAAAGGAGATTACGAGTATTTGAGAATAAAGTTCTTAGGAAAATTTTTAGACCAAAGAGAGATGAACAGACAGGTGAATGGAGAAGACTCATAACAATGAACTACATGGTCTTTATAGGAAGCCAAATATAATAAAAACAGTTAAGTCTCGTAGACTGCGATGGGCAGGACATGTTGCACGTATGGGGAATGAAAGACTTGCATGGAAGCTTCTTGTAGGAAAGCCAGAGCGAAAACGCTCAGTTGGTAGACCAAGAATGAGGTGGGAGAATAACATTAACTTGACAGAAGTAGATTATACAGGGAATGATTGGAAAGAATTAACTCAGGATAGGGATGTATGAGAGCTTATGTCCGCGCAGCAAACAACCTACGGGTTCGATAGTGCCAGTGAGTAAGTAAGTAAGTTATTCTTCCACCTCATTCTTGGTCTGCCTACTGGGCGCTTCCTCTCTAGTTTTCCAACAGAGTTTCCATCTTCCTCCTACATTTCGCATTCGTACCACATGACCTGCCCATCGCAGTCTACGAGACCTAACTGTCCATATTGCATTTGGGTTCCTATAAATATCCTGTAGCTCACTGTTATGTAATCTTCATTCACCTGTCACTTCACTTCTCTTTAGTACAAACATTTTCTTAAGAACTTTATTCTTGTAATCTTTTTCCCTCCCTTAAAATAAGAAATTAATAATTTATGTTTTATTAAAATATATATGCAGTCAATATGCCCATTTCACCAATTAATGTTTTAAAATGGTCAACAAGTTTCTACAGCCAAGCTGTAATTCTCAAGACCAGATATTGACTTCACCAATTAATGTTTTAAAATGGTCAACAAGTTTCTACAGCCAAGCTGTCATTCTCAAGACCAGATATTGGCTGAAGTCAATATCTGGTCTTGAGAATGCCAGCTTGGCTGTAGAAACTTGTTGACCATTTTAAAACATTAATTGGTGAAATGGGCATATTGACTGCATATATATTTTAATATTTTATCACCAAGAAGATCACTTGTGTATTAAATATGTTTTATTGTTTCTTTTAGGACCCAAGTTTCACTAGCATGTGTAACTACTGGGTGTTTTGTATAACCATATTCTTGCTGTTTTTGTTATAACAAACTAACTTACACAGCTCATTGATAGTATTCTATTATTTAATGCATTTAGTTTTCTATATTTCATTATTGTGTCCACCGCTGTGGTCTCGAGGTAGCGTGCTGCCTTGTCATGCAGTGGGCCCGGGTTCGATCCCCGGTCGTGACAGATTTTCTGGGTGAGGTTTTTATCGGGGTTTTTCCTCACCCGTAAGACAAATGTCAGGAAAACTTTAAGGCCAAACGGTCCCCGAAATCATATGGCCATCGCAATCATCATCATTCATATTCATCTTAAGTTATGTTTAGAATTAGGGACTCTCCTGGCGCACCATTATCATCATCATATCATCGGGGCAACGTAACCCCGCCTTCCAGGCGCTCCAACCTCAGAAGTAGGTTACAATTACCCCATGACAGGAGAGAAACCAGGAATGTCTAAAGACAAACCTGGGGCATTTGTAAAAAGAAAATATATATCTCATTATGATGATCTTGAAGAAGATTTTCGGGCTGTAGGCCGTGGTCGTGAGGCTTGTAGTTCCCCGACGTTTCGCCAGAGACTGCGTCTGGCATCCTCAAGGGTTGTCTTGAGACTGGCAATTCTGTCCGCTGTCTGTCTTATTTACACGTTCACCGCGATGTGTTCGTAAGTTTTATCTGCCTTCTGATTGGTCAGCGTTAGGGACTTCCATTGCTCCAATGAGATTGCTGTTTGATCCCCCTAGAGCGAATATTTAAGTTATTTTATTTTATTTTATTATTTTACTATCGTGCACAGAACCACGCACCGCACCGCGGACTGCACCGCGCACCTTACCGTGCACCGTACCACGCACCGCACCGCGCATCGCATCTCACCCTCTAGCGCGCACCGCTCCGCGCACCGCGTCGCGCACCACACCTAGCACCGCACCGCGCGCGCAAACCCGCCGCGCACCTCACCACGCATCGCCCCCGCCCTCTACCGCGCATCGCATCTCGCCCAACTCGCCTACCGCAACCGCACCTCGCAACCAGCCCAACCGCACCGCGCACCGCACCCAACCCACACGCACCGCACAACCCACCGCGCACCTCACCGCACGCCTCACCGCGCAACTCACCGCGCACCTAAACCTCGCACCGCACAGCGAACCGCAACGCGCAACCCGCCGACACCTACCAGCAGACGCACCGCGCACCGTACCGCGCACCGCCCAACGAACCACGTACCGCGCACCGCAACGCACATCTTACCGCGCACCCGCACCACGCACCGTCAACGCGCACCATCAACGCGCAACGCACAGAACCGACACCGCACACGTATCCCCCTCGCACCGCATTACATTACATTATAATTATACTAGTTACTAATACTATATACAATTTATTATATTATAGCATATGATATATTATATTATATTTTATTATATATTTTATTTTAATTTCATTTCATCTTATTTTATCTTATTTTATCTTAACTTTATTCTATTTTATTTTATTTTATTATAGCACACATAATTACGCACCCGACCCACGCACCGCAACCGCGCACCGCACCGTCGACACCGCACCGCAGCACCTCACCGCGGACTGCCGCGCTCGCAAACACGCAACTTACCGTGCATCGTACCACGCACCCAAACGCCACCGCGCCCATCGCATCTCGCCCTCAGCGCGAACCACCACAGCCCACCGCACCTCACACCGCAATCGCGCAACCTCACCGCGCACCACACCTAGCACCTCACCTCGCACCGTACCGCGCACCGCACCGCGCACCGCCGACCGCACACTCACCGCAAACAGCACGCAACCCGCACCTCACACCTCACCGGGGACAGCACCGCAACCCGCACCGCACAACCGAACCCGCACCGCGCAACCCACGCACCCCACCCACCTGCCGCACAACGCACCTCACCCCTACCACGCACCGCACCGCACCACAACACCTCACTCGCACCGAACCACGCATCGCCCCTCGCTCTGTACCGTCGCAACGCACAGCACCTCACACCGCTCCGCGCACCGAACCGCGCACCGCAACACGTATCCTCCCCCTTCGCACCGCTTACATTACATTATATTATAACTATTTCATTACTAATACTATTATTATATTATACTATTATATTTATATATTCTATTTTATTTATTTTATTTTTTATTATTTTCTTTTATTTATTATTTTACTTTAGTTTATTTTATTATTTGTATTGATTTTAATTTTTATCTTATTTTATCTTATTTTATTAT
>JASPKZ010002291.1:0-64978 GCA_030220185.1 Diploptera punctata | reverse complement strand
GACGGCACGTGATATACGACGCCAGTGGCTTCTAACAACAAACTTTAGGCTTAGTGACGATACGTTTTGTTACTTTGATATTTATTTGTCCATTTGGTTTTGAATCACTCTTTATAAAAGCCGCCTTGGCATGTGTTTGCAGTAAAAAAAGTTGTCGATGTGTTAATACAGAATACCTAATACTTCTAATATTCGGCTGGATACGCGAATAACGGAACCGTGAATAGGGAGCTTTTACTGTACTAAATCTATAGGGACTTCTTTTTTTGTTTGGTTTGTTGCACACAACTTCGCATGTAAAATCAGAACATTTTTATTTCAGAACACATATTTTAAAAGGAAATGAGTCTTCGACATCTGAAAAATTTAACTCTGCGATCGTGTCCTCAAATTACTATATACTTGATACTGTTGATTTCTTCTGTCTAAAACGTGATTCCATTCTTCTTTTATTCTTGACGTATTTCATATTTTTTCATTCTACAATCTATTTATTCGTTAGATCTACAGTTTTGCCTCCAGTGATCAATATCCTTGCTGTCAGTTATCTGTCCATTATTTCCATCACTTCAGAACCATACCCTCCAGTCTTAGAGGATTTTTAGTTTATTTATTTTGGTATACAGGGTGATTATTAATAATTCTTCTTTGAGTGAAAAGAAAAAATATAGAACAAGTGTCAGCATTTAATTATTTAAGGCGAATAAATATTTTTAATTTAACAAATAGAGTTGACAATATGTGAAACAATTGGTATGGACATGCTAAAAGAATGTCTATAGATAGAATCTCTCAGCTGTTGTTAAAGTAGAAACCAATAGGACATAGAAGTGTTGGACGCCCATTTACTAGATGGAAAGATCCATTAAATCCCATTTGACATAAAGAACAGGTCAAAGGTCTAATTTAAAGAAGTAGAATTAGAAGATGAAGAAGAAGAGGAAGGTGTATTAATAACAAACACTAATAATCTAATAAAAGAAATATAGAAACAAGCTGATAAAGCAGCACAAATAATGATGATATATGAAATATTTAATTTGGCGCACAAACATATGTCAATAGAAAGCAAAATCCGCATATACAAAACGATAGTTCGACCAGTTATCGTGTATGGAACACAGACTAGGGCTGATACAACATAAACTAAACAATAATAAGCACATGTGAAATGAAGATTTTAAGAACTATTCAGGGGAAAACATTATTTGATAGGATATACAATACAGAAGTTAGAGACAATGTCAAATTCATGACATACCAAATTTATTATAGACAGACGAAAATATTGGAAGGTCATATATTATTTTGTTTAGTCTGTATTTTAATAATATCTTAAAATTGTAATATGTACGTAATTTTTGTATAATTTTACTATTCGCTGGTTGAGTGGAAGAGAGAGAAGGCCTTAACTCTGCCAGCTAAAATAAAGCATAATAATAATAATAATAATAATAATAATAATAAATAATATATTATTATTATTATTATATAGAAAGAATTGAAGGCAACCGACTTGCAAAAAGAGCTAAAGAAGATAGACCAATGGACGGGAGAATAATAAGAGGAAGACTTGCTAAGAGATGGATAGACAGTGGATGCACTTCCAAACGCCTTCATCCGAGGAGTGGTTTGGGAAATAAATAGGATGAAAATCCTACAAATAATGAAGAAAAAGAGATTTGTATGGAAGAGGCAAAAGAAGTGTCGACAGACCGAGAAAAAAAATTGGAAAGGACCGAGGCCATCTTCTAATCAATCTCTCGTAAGATGATAAACCGGCCACGAGACTAATTAAAATAAGAAGAAGAAGAGGGGAAAAAGTTAATGCCATTTTTCGTTTGAGTTAATTCTTAAATATGTATGGTTTCTGGAGATATAAATTTTTAATTTCCGATTTAATATCTTTCATAGGAATATCATGTTTTATGACAACAATCATGTAATGTTATTTGATACAGCGCAGTGGCTGGAGGCGATATTTATAAGACGAAGAAGCAAATTCCCTTCTCTTTATTCCGTCTTATTTTATTATCTTTTCCGAGAAAGTATTTTGAATTCATTACTGATTTAAATTAAGAGAAAGCTTTAAGGAGCTCCTTACGGAGGTAATTGAATTTGTAACCTTGGAATTCTGGATTCTATTTCTTAATAACGCGAGAGAAGTAAAATAAAGAAAAATTCGGTAGGCAGAAACGAGTGAGATTTTTAAAACATAAATATTTTCACTAGTTTCCAATGAATTTCTGTTCACAGTCAAGTTAAAAAGTTAAAAAATAAAAATACGTTTTTTTAGATAACTGTTTATTAAATTTAGTTTATTAATACAGAAATGCTCACTGCTGTGGTCTCGAGGTAGCGTGCTGCCTTGTCACACAGCGAGCCCGGGTTCGATCCCCGGTCGGGGCAGTTTTTCTGGGTGAGTTTTTTATCGGGTTTTTCCTCACCTGTAAGACAAATATCAGGAAAACTTTAAGGCTCAAACGGTCCCCGAAATCATATGGCCATCATCATCATCCTTATCATTATCATCACCATCCTTCACCGGTGTGGAAAACAACGGGAAGCTATCACACCTACAATTCCCTAGCAAAGCTGCAAGCATAGCATGAAGATCCTATGATTGCAGTGAAAGACCTGCCTTCGCGCAGAAATACTATGGATGGATGGAATACAGAAATAGTACAACATTTCAACTATTTAGGTTGTGAAATATCTTATCAAACTGAAAAAGATGTGAACAGGAAAACCACCAATTTACACAAATCTTACGAATAATAAATAATACATTAAAAGCTAAATTAGTACAAAATCCACAAGAATAAAAATATATAATAGGCCTAGTTTAGCATTACCTTCCCTTTTATTCGGAAGTGAGATTTGGACATTAAGAAAAGAGACAGGAGTAGAATCAAAGCAACGGAAATTAAATTTCTCGGAAGGACAGCAGGTTACACTCTTTTAGATCGAAAAAAGAATGAAGAAATTTTAGAACAATTAAAGTAGAATCAGTAGAAGAAAAAACTCAACATATATAAATTAAACTGGCTAGACCCCGTGAAAAAGAATGGATAATTCTAGAATCCCAAAAATGATGATGCAATATAAACCCAAAGAACATGGTCGACCAGGAAGACCTCTTAAAAGACTGCTAGATGGGACCGAAACAGGTCTACAAAAGCCTAATTCATGACGGATGATGATGATAATACAAAAATGTGCAGTGACGTGCAGTGATCACAGATGTAGGCCTATGATTAAAATGCGATTTTGCAATTATATCAGCTCCTATTGCAAACTGTTACGCTATTATTTTATTTAACGGCGATCTTTAACAGCTAAGACCATTAGCATCGCAATTCCAAATTTCATATATTTGTACCGAAATCACGTTTTCGGTACGTAATATTACGTAATACTGCGCGACCACTACGTCATCGTGTCTTCATTCTTCAGTGATCTTAGTGAACAGTGCCAAATTCTCTCCTACATCCCCCCCTTTCCTTTATGCGCCGTGTGTTACTGCGCATGCTCACTCTGCTAGTGAAGTCCTCAAATAAGCTGTGCTCATGAACATCAGGGTCATCATCTGTATAGGTTTCGGCGAGTCAAGTCGATATAGCTTGAAGGAGCAGTTTGGTTAATCGGTCCCTTAGGCCAGGGTAGGGCCACATGGACCGTGTACCCTAGCCCTTGGCGGGACTGGTGTGACTGGAAGTGTGTACGTATGCTCATAGTTTATTATATTATATTATTATTATTATTATTATTATTATTATTTTAGACTTTTGTTTAGATGACCATTAAGGTTACTATTTTTTTCTTAACTTATTTCTCAATGTCAAGAAAACTATCTTTTATTATTTGTATTTCATTGTATCTGACTTTTTGACTCATATTAAATATAAGCAATTTTTTTAGTTAACTTCTGTTTATTGATTGAGTAGCTAGTCATGTCAGATATTGATATAAAGTTCCAAAGCTTTCTCAAGCGAATTTAATTTCCTCTTTCCTTAAGACATCCACGATTGTAATACTGTGTAGCTTACAGTACTATATGCTTAAGAATTTATTAAGGAAAGGTGAATTAATCTTTCCCTTCTATGGGCCCGGGCAAAGGTATGTTGATTTAAGCATTCTGTATTTTCAAACTCAAGGTAATTATAAAGAAGATTGGTACGATCTAGCACGAACACGCGACTGGTTGCAATATTGTTAGCAGAACGCAGGATGCAATTAAAGCTGTTGCAGCGCGTGAGGGTGCACAATTTTGAGCAGGCATTTATATGATAAAAATGTCATCAAACAACGAGGTAGGGTAACTCTAGATTTACTGGAACTATATTTATAAATACTGTAGTAGAAAGAAACCACAAATTCTGCTCGATGTCTCTTTTATCGAGCTTGAGATTCTTTAACGCGTAGTTAAACTACGATACATCCCCTATTCAAATTAGGATGAAGGTACCGGGATATAAATGTCAGTAATTTTTAGGGGGAGAAGCTTACATCATCGCAGAAATTAAATGTGAGTGGTCGTGTAATTGATAATATCACAAGATACAATTTAAATATACTTCTAGAAACCTTTTATAATAGTATATATATATATATATATATATATATATATATGAAAAGAAAAATGAATGCTTGAGTCGGAATTTGAACCCGAGTCTCTAAACTCTGTACGTTTAGCGCTCTAACGACCTGAGCTACTGAAGTATTCCAACACAAACATATATTTTTCTTATATATGTAGTATTCTCAATTCACACAAGAGGTAGCGGAAAATCGTTCCGACTGACATCTTGTGGCCAACATAACAGTTAAGCAAATTTTTAAAGAGAATATTTATAACATCTAAATATACAAGCGTTACTGCTATAAAGTAAATATTGTCTTTAAAAATTTGCTTAACTGTTATGTTGGCCACCAAGATGTCATTCGGAACGATTTTCCGCTACCTCTTGTGTGATTGAGAATACTACATATATAAGAAAAGTGTATGTTTGTGTCAGTATACTTGGGTAGCTCAGGTCGTTAGAGCGCTAAACGTATACAGAGTTTAGAGACTCGGGTTCAAATCCCGACTCAAGCATTCATTTTTCTTTTCATATCATATTTGCCTTCATTGTCTATTGTCAAAAATATAGTTATAACATATATATATATATATATATATATATATATATAGAAGAAGGGTCGTCATATTTCAATTCCTTCTGGATTTTTTCGTGTTGAGACTTGAAAGTAGTTTGAAATTCCTTAGGACAGGTTACTGGCCCGACGCTAAGTAGTCCAGTGGTAGGGCTGCTAACCTTTTAGTCTCTGGACAGACATTAGGATACCGCATTTACTCAGTACCTGATGGAACGGTTATACCGCCGTGACTCGGTCCTCAGAGCCTCGTTTGTGAAAACGGGTTGTACCACGAGAAGGTGAGGATGAGAATTGGGTAGGAGAGATTATACACACGTCACTACCCCTTACAACTCTTCGGAGGACTGCAGGATACACACTACTAGATCACAAAAAAATGAAGACATCTTAGAAGAATTACACATGGAATCTTTAGAAAACAAAATTTCTGATTATAAGCCAAGATGAATACAACATGTTCATCGAATGGAAGATCACAGAATACCCAAACTAATGTTAAGATATCAACCTGCAGGAAGAAGACCAGGACGTCCACTCAAAATACTTCTGGATGGTTGTTTCTCTTGAGGCCGAAACAGGTCAACAAATGGCCTAAATTCGTGAATGTACTATGATGATGATGATAATATAATAATAATAATAATAATAATAATAATAATAATAATAATAATAATAATAATAATAATAATATAATAATAATAATAATAATAATAATAATAATAATAATAATACTTTATTATTCTGGCAGAGTTTAAGGCCATAAGGCCCTCTCTTCCACTCAACCAGCACAAATACAAATAAATATTCGACAAATAAGTTATAGATATACACTATACTAATTATAACAGTTAAATATACAATAAATGTAGCAATGTAAATGTCATGTACAAACAACATTTTATAGGGTAATAACAATAATGATACGATAATAATAATAATAGTAATAATAATAATAATAATAATAATAATATAATAATAATAATAATAATAATAATAATATAAATATGATACATTATACGGGAAACACCAATTAATATATATATCTTACACTGGATAATAATGAAGTCGAGTTTAGTGCAAATATAAATTTAGATTTTTTTAAAAGTTGCGAATGTCCGGCAGCCCCTTATTTCTTGTGGTAGGGAATTCCAGTTGCGAGAAGTGGAGATGGTATATGACATGGAGTGATGTGATGTCCTATGTTGCGGTATATTAAGTAAGAGACTATGTTGTGATCTTGTGTTTAAGTTATGGTTTGAGGATAGATACTGGAAACGGGATGATAAATAATTGGGAATCGAGGTATGTAGGATCTTAAATAGGAGAATTAGACAGTGCGATTTTCTTCTCTCTCTTTTAGATGCAGCCATGACAATTCGTGGAATAATGGAGAAATGTGATGGTATTTTCGAACATTAAATATGAATCTGATACACATATTATGGACACGCTGCAGTTTGTCCGACAATCCGTCACTTATGTCAGTTAGTAGAACGTCACAGTAGTCAAAATGCGGCATCACTAAAGTTAGAAGAAGGATTTTAATGGGGGTTCTTATTTTGGTATAAGGTAAATAAACATTATTGTTTGGGCGCCAGGAGTATGATAGGATTTCTCATTGTTTGATAAATTTGGTAACTCAGGTTGGATATTGGTAGAGCTGAGGTTGTTTTTCTTCAGGCATGCAAATGATGCTGTGCTAGATGTATTGTAATGGTTATTTAATGCACACTTATACAATATTATAGTAGGTTGCGATCTCAAGGATCTTGATTATATTGTTAGATTACTCATTATTCTCGGGACTTTCTAAGTATTGAAATTCGCGATGTTAATAAAATGTTTAAGTCTAATTTTCCAATGTAACTTTCGGTTCATGTCGGCGAATTTATTGGTGGATTTCTCAACCGAAGTTTAAACCACGACTGCGGGTTTCCGATTTTTTTATTGTTTCCATAACAACCTTAAAACTGAAAATCTTTGGCTCTTAGTTACAAAAAACAATGTCTGAATCGTGTCTATCTATGCTTTCATAACAATTTCTGTGAATTTTCAGTCATTTTTTTAGTTGTTATGGAAACAATAAAAAAATAGGAAAACCGGGGTCGTGGTTTAGACTTCAGTTGAGAAATTCACTTTATATGTTCGAACCCTAGATAGTTTTGTAGGTATCGGCTCGCAGCCGAGTACTGATGTAGCGATGCTAAGTGTTGGTAACTTTCCTACTAACTTGAGTTTTAATTTTAATCTATTATTATTATTATTATTATTATTATTATTATTATTATTATTATTATTATTATTATTATTATTATTAATTTTAATCAATTATGAAACCTCGGTTCCCCTACTCTGTGGTTATGCACCTTGAGGTCGCTGCCTTTACCTTTACATAACGAATAATTCGATTGGAGGATCACCCATTCCGTCATCGGGGTGTAGGGATCACCTTTTCCTGATTGGTACGAAATCACCAAGTATTTCTCCTTTTACGCCCCTCTAAATAAGTACAACTAAAATCATATGTTTTGACCCCTTCTAATCTGGGATTTTTAATCCTAAGTTTTCCCATCCCAACTCTCAGCTGATTAAGAATTCACTATCTTTCGCGCCCTTTGCTAGTTTGGTATTCTCGCATCTTTGTTTGTATAATTATAAACAAAGATGCGCACAAGTTGTGCTTTAGAGTTTACTAGTTCACTGCTTTTGCAGTTGTTATGTATCTGTGCAGGTCTCGATTAATGATTTGGGTCGTTTTCTACAAGCTGTGACATGGTAACGATCACAAGACAGTTCACAAAACTCGCAAACGCATGCTGCGCCTGGGTCGTGTAGGTCTTCATTTTACACATTTTGTGATAGTATCCATGTATTGCTAGGGAATTTACAAAATGGCAAAGATCTTGGTTTGTAGCCATCCACGTTCGATTTACCATTGTTTCTGTTGCGAAAATTCGATCAAGATTTCTTTTTTCTTAGCTTGGAGCTCTGCTAGGAGGTGTTGGTAGGCTGCGGTGGATGGTAAGAGTATCAGCAATCGCAATTGTTCTATGAAGAAGGTCTCTCCTGAGAGTTCATATGCGAGTCGGGAGCGTGTAAATTTGGATATACATAGTATTCTCTTTAGATAGACTGACTTGATTTTCTCTATGTTCTTAAGATCATTATTTGTGAGGTAAGGCCACATGAGTTCCAAACCATAGCTCACGATCGGGATTATCTTCATGTCAAAGATCTGCATAGCCGTAGTCATAGATATTTTTCTTAGGAATTGGATATCATTCATAGCAATTTTTGCTGCTGTCACTCTGCCTTCTACATGATTTTTGAAAGTAATTCCACTAGTCTGTAATGTTATGCCAAGATAGTTGAAAGAGCTTGCAATTTTCAGTGGATCTTGATCATGAAAGACTCGGTCTCTGGCTGCTATCCTTCCACCCCTTCTAAAGATCATGTGTACTGTTTTTTCTCTGTTGAGATGCAGCTTAATGTCCCTGGCCCATATTGTTAGACGGTTCCTGCATTCTTGCTGATCTTGTAGATTCGTGGATCCCATCGCCATATCATCAGCATATGCGTAGAGAGATACACTGTCTTCCATACCTTCAAGT
Organism: Diploptera punctata; assembly: GCA_030220185.1. NCBI lineage: Eukaryota > Metazoa > Arthropoda > Insecta > Blattodea > Blaberidae > Diploptera > Diploptera punctata. Next base: position 56,207 of record JASPKZ010002291.1, on the reverse strand, counting down.
ATTCTTACTACATCTGCTGTTGCTAGGTTGAATAGCAACGGACTAGCAGGGTCTCCTTGTAAGACACCGTTTGTCTGCGTGATCGGTGCTGAGGACTGTAGATTATCTGCAATTACTACATAGTTGTACTGCATGATGTTGGCTATGATGTCTACCAAATAGCTGTCTTCATCGAGCATTTTCTGAAGGTTATCCATGAGAGTCAGACGGTCGAGAAAATCGAAAGTTTTCCTGTAATCTATGAAGACGACGTGGAATTTCTTTACCTGATGACTGATCGCGTCATGGATGTTTTGCAGTAGATTTCCTATGGCGTGTGAAGTTGACATCCCTTTCCTGAAACCAATCTGTTGCTCAGGTATGTTGCTACTAGCTTCTTCGGTTAGTCTATCCGTCAGAATTGTCGTGAAGATCTTGAGAACTGTGTTCTCAACAGCAATCCTTCTGTAGGAGTCGGGTGAATTCGGATTTCCTTTTCCATTGTACATATTATTGAGAGTGGAAATTCTCCATTTTACCGGTATTTTTCCTGTTTCTAAACATTTGTTGAACATAGCAGTCCACATTTTCCCTATATACGACCAGGCCTCTCTTAAGTGTTCATTTGGTATTCCATCCGGTCCAGGAGCTTTGTGACTCGGCAACAATGATGTGGAGAAATTGAGCAAAATGAAAAAGTTGCTGGAGATCCTGTCGAATCCAAGCAAGCACATGCCACTCGAGACACTGCTCAAGTGTGAGGCCGTGCTTGAAAAACTCAAGAGGGGAGAAGGCAGTGTAGTTCTTGCATCTTTGTCTGTTTGCCTTATTATAAGTTGTTTACGTTCAAGATGTAGTTTCCAAACCACATATCATCATTTTGTTCCCTGCTGTCTGCGTAACTGAGTTTATGATGGTTAGATTGCTGCTCCACAAAGAAATGCCTTATAATACATTTCCCCAAGTTTTACCTAGGCTTACACATTGTATAACTAAACAACTGATGAAAGCCTGTATAAGAGATTTTTGTTAGTAACACTGATATACTGGGTGTCCCAATAAGAACGCCGGATTTAATAATGCACAAAATAACTATATTTTAAAGAAATGACATATATTTATACATGAGCACAAGGGTATACATTCGATTTAAGTATGGAAAATGACATGTGACATATGTCCATCACGAGACGCTCTACAGCTAGTGACTCTGTCTATAAAATTTGTGATTACTTTTGCACAGTCTTGCGCTGACACGTAGAATTTCCTGCTTCAGGTCTTGTATGGTTCGGGGATTGTGTTCATAAACCTGTGATTTGATAAACCCCCAAAGAAAAAAAGTCACATGACCTTGGTGGCCAGTTTTGGTCACCTCTGCGCGATTCCGGCCTAAGAGCACGAAGCCTTCGAACAGTTTGAGCATAACACACACCATTCTGGTAATGAGTTTTCACAATTAAAACTCATTGTTCAGCAGTATAAGACTCCATATCCAGTAAATGCAACAAATATAGAAAACAATTAGTGTAGGTAGAGTGCTGCCAACCTCGTAATAAAAAAATGGCTGCCAATTCAATTCCGGAGTTCTTATTGGGACACCCTATACTTTAAGAATGTATTGCAATGCTTAGGTCAACATATTTGAAAACTTGACTTACACCACTTCGGCTTTAAGCCTCTCGTATGTATGTATGTTTGTCATTTATAGACTTCTAAACCGTTCAACCGATATTCGTGAAAATTTGTGTATACAGGATTTCAGATGCGGCGAGTGTTTAGCCGTTATCTATTATGTTTTAAAATTATTAGTTGTGGCAGTTCACCTGAAACGCAAATTTAAAAATCGCTCTAGCGATCGCAATTTACAATGTTTCACAACAAAACTCGGGATATCCCATTAAAATAAACCGAGGTATGTATTGTCTAAAAATAAGCGAAATCCGACCGATAGAACTGGGGATTTACCTGAAATTTAAAACTAAAAATTTACTCTAGCAACCGCCATGTGTGGTTCGTCGCATTTAACATATAATTAATTTACTCTCAATATTTAATTTAATTAGGCTTAGCAGCGCATGTGGGTATTACCTAGTGGTATATAAAAATGAACATTGTATTAAGAAATTTCATACTCATGTATGTACAATTGTTCAATACCTCTGCCAAAGGAAACAAACTTATACGTTTCTCTAATATGGCCAATTTTTTTTACACACTATGTGTGGGTTTTGTTTATAAAATATAGTGGCATGATATAGGATGTGAATGGTATCATGAAAAGTGTGTTGGAGCAGAGGAATAAAGAAATATATAGGATTCTATGATAGTCTATGTAGACAATTTGTCTTACAGGTGATGAAAAACCCCGAAAAAAACCTCACCTAGAGCCTGTCCCGACCGGGAATTGACCCTAGGCCTGCTCATTGATAAGGCAGCACGCTACCTCGAGACCACAGCGCAGCGGTGGACTACGGAGAAATGGTGGAATGAAATTATGGCAGCGGAAAACGGGATAAAACTCCGAGAAAAATCTGCCCAAATTCCGTTTCGTTCACCACAAAACCCACATGGAGTGACCGAAACTCGATCTCGGGACCCCAGCGGTGAGAGGCGAGCGTCTAACTGCTTGTTCCACGGAGCTGCCTTGTCATACATAAATGCTACTTTTTTGTTTGGAATTATGCTTACTTTTATCCTTTTTCAAACATTGCTTCTGCGAAAAACAGAAGGATAAGATCTCTGCAAATATCTTTGACTCACAAAGAACTGTAGCCCTACTACTGTCATATGAGAGGCTTTCAGAATAGGACAGAATTCCGGGAGATAACTTCGTTCTTTTTTCACGTTTTCTTTGCTCCTTCCTGGAAAGAAATAATCTAAAAACTATTTATTTCAACAATAATGTGGAAGGTAATTCGGTCACCGCAACATACACGTTAACTAACTCACTCACTGGCACTATCGAACCCATAGGTTCATGGCCGTAGGTTCATCTCTATCTTGAGCTAATGTTTTCCAATCATTTCCTGTATACTCTACTTCCTCAAATCATAGTTAATGTTATTCTCCCACCTCGGTCATGGTTTACCAACTGGGAGTTTCCCTCTGGTTTTCCTACAAGAAGCTTCCATGCACGTCTTTCATTCCCCATTCGTGCTACATGTCCTGCCCAGCGCAGTCTACGGGACTTAACTGTTCTTATTATATCTGGCTTCCTATAAAGACCATGTAGTTCACTGTTATGTAGTCTTCTCCATTACCTGTCCGTTCAGCTCTCTTTGGTTCAAAAATTTTTCCTAAGAACTTTATTCTCAAATTCTTCTAATCTTCTTTTTTTCCCTTAAAGTAAGAGTCCATGTTTCGCATCCATATAATTTAACTGGGAGAATAATAGTTTTATATATTTTCAGTTTAACGTTTTTTGAAAGGGGTTGGGGCGTCATGAGTCCCTGTAATGCATAATAGCATGCATTTCCAGAATTGAGCCTATGTTTAATTTTTTTTTGCATCTTATTCCTATTTGTGATTATTGTTCCTTGGTATTTGAATTCAGCCACTTCCACAAAATTTCGCTCATTTGTTGTTAGCTGTCCATTTCCATGATGTAATGTATTTCTATGTGTGACCATATATTTAGTTTTATTGATATTTACTTCCAGTCCCAATTCCTTAGTGTTACTCAGTAGTGTGTGCGTGTTGGCCTTTAGTATCTCCTCGCTATCGCCCAACGTCAGCATAAACTAACAGCTTATTAATACCATTGAGTTGTAGGCCTTTTTCATCCTATAAACTTTAGAGTCTAAAGATTTGATCCCTTGCTCTAGTACAAAATTAAATAGTAGAGAAGATAGTGCATCTCCTTGCTTCAATCCATTCTGGATTTCAAAAGTGTCCGAAAACTAATGTTGAGTAATTCCGGGTTATGTGGCCGTGGTCCATATGGACCACGGCCACATAACCCGGAATCACTCAACATTACGATTACCGGCCGTGAAAGCCTGCATTCAACTGTCCGAAAACTGTTTGCCTACAAGCACCCTACTCTTTGTGCCATTTAGACACATTCGTATACGTCTAATTAACTTTTTAGAAATTCCGAACTCCAGCAGGATACTATATAACTTCTCCCTCTTTACGTCTACGTATAGTTGATGTACAGTACCATTATATTCCCACTATGTTTTTGTAAAATCCGTCTTGTACTAAAAATCTGATCTGTTGTAGACCTGTTTCTTCTAAATCCACATTGATGATCTCCTAGAATGTCATCAATATAAGGAGTAAGTCTGCTTACTAATATATTTGTTAGAATTTTGTACGAAGTTGAAAGTAATGAGATGCCCCTGTAGTTGTTGCAATCAGTTTTATCTCATTTCTTATAAATTGGTACGATAATCGATTCTTTCCATTCATCTGGAAGAGCTTCTTTTTCCCAAATCATATTAAGCAACCGGCGTATCTTGTCCATAAATTTTTCTCCCCGTGATTTTATCAGTTCTGCTGGGATCTCATGTGAACCACAAACATGCTCTTTATCATAAGTAATGTCACGAGTGATTTTAAATTTATCCAGAGGATTTTGAAATCAAAAGTGGCATTTGTTAGGACTATTTAACGAATAAAATTAGCCTGTTTATTCACAAATCATTATTTAAATATAGTTACCGGCGTTTGAAGGGCTTGGGACAATACGTGATAAACCAAATGTTGTTATTTCTGAGATATAAGGATTTTAATGTTTCAAAAAATTATAAATACTAATTGTGCAGTATTGTTATTAATACATTGTGTGTCTATATGTTTTAACTCAACACTGGCGCACTTACAAATGATTTTATGGATATTTCAATACTTTTTTTGCTATCATTGAAGGCACAGACATTATAGAAAAGAAAATATTACAGTGGTATGACCATGTCAAAAGAATTCCAGAACAAAGATTGCCTAAAATTGATATGGAATGGTTCCCATAGAAAGGAGGAAAGGAGGAAGACCAAAGAAAACTTGGATAGAAGGGGTACAAGCAGCTATGAATATCAGAGGATTGGAGAAAGATCAATAGATGGACAGAGAGGAATGGCGTTTATTTCCCGGAAGACGGCGGCAGCTGCCATGATATACCGGATGATAATGATGTAATAAATGATATTTAACAGAATGTGGCTTATCATGTTACTGCCCTAATCCCTTCAATTATATATTTATACACTCTGTACATTTAATACAAAAGGCTAAATAATCTAAGCAAATGATGGTTTCTTCTTCTTCTTTTCATTCTTCCTTTTTTCGAAACGGTTTTAGAGGCTCAATACTTGATCGCAGCAAGAAGGAAGGAAAAAAAAAAAAAAAGAAAAAAGAAAAAAGAAGTCTTTACTATTCACTTAGCATGAAAAGCAAGAAGTAAAATAACGTTTGTGTTTTGTTTATTTGAAACAAATGTTTTGTTTTAATGCAATTCTAAACTCTAATGTATTTTAATTCGTAAACCTTTACAGTACACCTTTTGGAGATTTTGTTTTCATTCTAGTTTTATGTTAAGTTGAACCGATTCTCGGTAAGAGAATTGCTTGAACCACTTATCGGATTGCTCGCAGAGTTTAAAGTGAATATTCAGTCTTGTGAAGAGCCGCATTCATTGAAGTGCCTTCTTACAGCCAGTACTCCATGTTGTAACTACCTACCTTACAAATAGTGTAATCCAGAGGATCCCAAACCGCGGTCCGCGGCTTCTTCAACAGTTATCAGCAATCCATTGGTTGGTCATATCTTTTAAGTGAACTCAGAGTGATATATGATTAAGAAATGTTTCTTGGGTTTTCCGCGTCATGGATTCAAAGTTTGCATCTGATCATTAATTCCGATATTTCATCATCTCGTGAACATATTAGTAGAATCTGTCGCTTGTAGTTTACTCAAGGTGAATCTAAAAGGTAACCAAACATAATTTAAGTACTCTAACTTGTTCTAAACAGACCTAAAAGCTAAGCGAACCTAACGCAATTTAATTGCTCTAACCTGTAAAAAACAGACCAAAAAGATAACCCAACACAATTTAAGTACTCTAACCTGTTTTAAACAGACCTAAACGCTAAGCTAATCTAACGCAATTTAAATACTCTAACCTCTGGAAAACAAACCTAAAAGCTAACCTATCACAATTTAAGTACTGTAACCTGTTTTAAACAGACCTAAAAGCTAAGCTAACCTAACACAATTTAAATACTCTAACCTATGGAAAACAGACCTAAAAGGTAACCTAACACAATTTTGAGCACTCTAACCTGCGAAAGAATGCAAAACCCAAAAATAAATAGTGAGTTATCTGAAGTATATGTGTACAGTTAATTAGTACATACTCTATACTGGCTGCACTGAAATACGTCTTTGTTGTTGCATAGAATATTCGTCAACGTAATCTTACCTCATCTAACCTAACCTGACCAAACCTGAACAAATCTGACCAAACCTGAACTAACCTGACCTCACATAACCTAACCTAAACTAAGCTAAGCTAACCAACCTAACCTAACCTAACTTAAAATCAATATGGCTGCCACCTCTTCATGCTACGTTTGTAGTAAATATCATAGAATAATATATTGAAATAATCGTTAGAAAAATGTAAACATCACTGTAAATGGTAGGAAGTAATTAGAAAAATGAAACCCTAAGAATAAAATTTGATAGGAGTTTATGAAGAAATTAAAAAAAGTCGCGTCACAGGTTGTAAAGTTTAGTCAAAATATAACATTGCCTGACAAATGCGGATATGTAAAATATTTTCAATGTGTTCCTTTTAGTGTGAAATCGTCAGTAGAGTGGAATATTTTACTCACAAAGAACGTATTACATAAGACCACTCTTTAATATTAGAATTGAAATGACGTTGTTCAGTTTAATGTAGAATACATTACTATTCCCGCAGTGTGAAGTACAGGGTGTCTCAAAAGTCACTATCCGATTCAATGAAGGAAGGCAATGATGAAAAATCAATGTTATTGTGAAGTTTTACACATATGCGACTGCCTTTCTACACTATATGACCACTATCTAGGTAAAAACACATACTCCATATTTCAACTGTGAAACGAAATTGCATACCTTAACATTTAAACCGTAAAAAACCCTGCTGTTTCTGTGATACGACTCCGTAAATCAAGCAGATGTGATAAGGACGTTTTCGTAGAGTTGAACGTAGAACTTTTCATAATGTATTGCGGAGGCATTAAACTCCCTACTGAGGCGTCGAGTTGATGCGTTCGGAATATCACTGGCAATTTGGATCTGCTGCACTGTACCTGCTGATACACGTGGTCGTCCATGACGTGCCTCATCACTAGAGTTCGGATTCTTATGCAATTACATATTTTTTCCTTCATATGTTTTTTCATAATAACCAAAAATGTTGACGATTCATATACAACTGAACCCTACACTCAAGTTTGATATTACACATGTTTACACATTTTACCCAATAACACATATTTTTGTTAGAATATTACATATTTTTGCATAACGTGGCGTTAAAATGTAAATTCACAAAATTTTTGTGTACAGTGTGAGGCGCGACATTCACTCAGCCTTCTCCCTAAATGAGCAGCTCAATAATTAATAATCGGGTGAGAGAAAATAAATTTATAAATAATTAACTAATTAAATAATTGAATAAATCATTACTTATATTCAAACAAATCAGAAAAATACGTAGAATATAATTAAAATCATTATTGTAAATTAAATGATTCCTTAAAATGAATATGATGAAATAAGAACATTTAGTTATGAGTAATTTTGATGACTGTAACGCACTCTATTGTATTTTGATGGGCTCGAGACATTCGTTTAACAAGTTAAAGATCTAAAGAATTATTTTCAGTACAGAGGATTAGATACATTTTATTCAGCCTTGTACGCTGGACAGCTGAATTCAATAGGAAATATATTGATGGGGATTTTGGAAACCCAGTAAACGAGCATTTTTACAGAGGATGATTCAAACTAATTAAAGGCGAACGAAGCCACCAGAACATTCTAGAGTCAAATATTAGAAGCCTAGCTTTTTTACAAAATTAGTCGGGATTCCCGAGCTGCTTTTATATACTTATGTCCCAATTTTATCCAATCCGAAAAGTAGGAGTGTCCTAAAACATTTGGTGACGTCACAACGAACCAAAGGGTTCAGAACCCTACTACCCAAAATTATAGACAAATGCACCAATGGGTATATGTATTTTATTTTAAGATGGACGTTATCATATGGTCGTAATATATATTGAGTGGGAGTAAGAGTTAACCTTATAACGAAAATTACAGACTAAAACTCTCTTCTCGTGGTGCCACTGGCACGAGTAGTTCATTTAATAGCAGCAATAACATATTCATCGTGACTTAAAGTGCTAATGTGAGCACATATGCTCGTCGTCCATTGACCATCGGAAGTAAATACTTATATAAAATTTGCAGTGGAGTCCCTTGCTAAATGGACTTAGAAATAAAATATAACAATATAGGCGCGGTGTAATTAAGAATTCAACCGTCTTATTAAGCCTCCTCAACATAAAGTGTAACCATATGATACACGCCGATCGTACGTACTTTGATTTTTTTATTGTTTGTTTAACGTAAAAAATAAAGTGATATTGCATCTTCAACTTGTCTTTTCTCATCGAGATAGAATCGTGTCCGCACAATACTTGTGTATCCTGGGACCAAGAGCATCTCATCCTACCGCAACCCACTGAGCTATCCGAGGTCCTCGATTAAAAGAGAAATCCCTTCTAAATCCTGACGCCCACTAAATCCCGTCTTCACCATCTACCCTAAATATAAACCTTCCATTTGAAACCTCACTTTATATATATAAACCTTCCATTAAGCCATCATTTTTGTTCCAAATGGCGCCCAACGTGGGGTACGTATAAAGTCGAAAGTGAGAGGAAGTAACCTCCTAGAAACATCGAACCGACTGAAATAGTCCCACGAACGCAAGAAATCCATGGACAGAGAAAAATATGACCAGGAGAGGACAACGCTGAAGCAGGAGGTGAGCAACTGAGCAACAACACCCAGCAGAAAGACAACATAGCGACGAAATAAGTGGTATGCACCAACAAATAAAAAAAGGTACTCTAAAATATTTCTTTATTTCAGGACAATGCTACGCACTAAATCAACATAATTAACATATTTAAAATATGAAACATTCAAAATCGATTAAAATTTTTGTTCATGCGGAGTGTAAATTAAAATAAAGTGTAACTTTTTTAAGGGTTGTTATTTGCTATAAAAATAAAACGAGATTAACGGTAGGTTTAATTAATAATTCATAAAACAAAATGGCGGGAAATAACAAAAATAACGTAGACTCATACCTATTCATAGCAGATTTAAATTTAATCACGAACGCGTTACAAGCAATAAATACGAAAATCGCCCCCATCGAGCTCAAAATCGACACAGGAAAGTAAGAGGATATATGATGCTTTAGAAACGTCAACAGAGAAAGTAAAGGAGGCATTTAGAGAAGATTTCAGTAAAGTAGCAGGTAGCTTGAGGGATGAAATAAAATGTAACAATGAAACGATTGGAGCAAAAGAATCGATCAATGCCACCCCTGATAATAAAAATATTTGTGAAAATGATAAAAGAGAACTAGTACAAGAAATAAATAATGAAATTAATAAATCAGAAACAGTGGTATATTTAGACAAAAATCGAAAAGAAATAATTAGCGACCAGGGCGAAGTGTCGTAGATAAGCAAATAAAATCTGAAGTCATTATTGAAAGCGTAGAATGACAAGTATGCATGCGTGTATCTGTAAACTTCGAAACATGACACATCTGAACAGAAATATCTCTTTCTAACAAGTAGTCTGAACAAACCAATTAAGAAAAAGCAAAGGAATCCAGGTAGAGATTTATCTAAGAGGTACATGAGGTACTTAGAATTTGTAAAAAAAAAATAGAAGAGCATCTACCAGAAAATCAATTCGGGTTTAGAAAAGGAAAGTCAACTCTAAACGCAATCGAACTCTTGTTGAAACATATTTGGGAAGCATTAGAAGACAGAGAGAAATTTTTATACCGTCTTCATAGACTTCACGAAGGGCTTCGATCTACTAGACAGGCAACTAGTGATAGAAAAACTAAAGGAGGCACTAGGAAACAACAACATATGGACGAACCTCATCAATACACTGCTGAGCTGGAATGAAATATATGTCTCAGATAACATCGTCATGTCAAAACGATCATTCAAACAAATGGAGTACTGCAGGGCGATCCACTTAGCCCCTTACTGTTTATACTAGCAACCGAAGAAATCCTTAGAATTACCCAAAAAGATGGTATCTTCTCGTGCGCATATGCGGACGACACGTAATCGGTTCCAGAGACATAACAACACTTCAGAAACAATAACGAAGTGGAAAAATGGTGCTCAAAGAACAAGCTGGACATTAATATATCAAAAACGGACACAATGATCTTCAGAAACGGAGGAAGAGCGGCCATAAATGAAGAGATATACATAAGGGAAACTAAACTGAAAATAGTACCAGACTTCAAATACCTAGGCATCACGCTACAAACAAGCGCGAAATGTTTCACAAAACATATCACAGAAAAGACAACCCAGGCAATAATGGCAATGCATGAAATAAAGAAACATTAGATCCCTCACCTTAGAGACGGCAATGCTGTTATTTAGAGCAAAAATTCTACCAATACTGACTACGGCATAGAACTCATATGGACACATTTAACAATGAAGAATCTTTCCTCTCTAGAAAGGGTGGAAAGCGAGATATATAAAGGCAGTATTAGGAGTGTCAAAAAGTAACACATTCAAGACTCGCATACCTACTGGCGAAGGAAACTTTCCTCATCGACGACCTCAGAACAAGCATACTCTTACCCCAGCACCAGCGCATCTGAGCAGCTGCTAGCAACATTGAACAGAAAAAGAGAAGAAACACATCCAGAATTCTACAGCACCGGGGCGAATGGTGGACCGTGCGTGGACAAAAGAAAATTTCGAAATGAGAACACGTCATCACTAGGTTGGCAGTCCATGGATTCCACCACCTGATATGCAACAACACAAAATTTCATGAAGCAAATAAAGACTGTCAATGTACGCTATGCGAAAAATCGTGTGACCGATATCACATTGAGCTATGCACAAAAAGAACAAAAACAATGTGTGAATATGCAAATATGTAAATTTAAAATGTATTCTATTTTCATCCTGGCTATTTGGCTGCAATAAAATTATTATTATTAGAATTTGTAAAAGAACCTGAATCAGATGTCTCTTGTTTCCATGTATACAGTTTTGAACAAAGGACCGAAATATATGCAAACAAATATTTGCAAATAAGTCGACCAGTAACGAGTCGCTAGGGCAAACTATTACGTGTCAAATAAGCATGTTAATAATTAAAGTCACAAAGCACAATGTTGATCGCGATCAAGTAAGAAATACCGCGAAGCTACCGCCAAATTATTGCGCGGAAATACATGACAAGAACGAAAATAATGTATGTAACTTCGATAAAAGGCTAGCAGTCATGAAAGACACGGCATCAAAATCACACGTAATATTAGCTCAATAAATGAACGCAAGTATGCATGGACCAGTATGGAATCGAACCCAGGACTAGTTGGAATAAAAAATTATATATATATATATATATATATTTTGTAAGTGTAACTTTAATAATATAAGAATGTGAAAGAATTATCCAAGTAGGAAAGTAGGAAGAAAAATATTAGCAAAACAATTGATTATATTAATTACAGGGATGAAAATATATTTTTTTAAAATTACGAATGAATGATGAAATATTTTTTTTGCCGATATGTAGCATATTTGAAGGTAATTATAAAGCAAAGCAAGGTAAGGGGCAGATCTATATGATCATTTAAAGCAAGGAGTTGATTAGCCCAAATTACTCAACAGAAAAAACAATGAATAATTAATAAGTATGTGAACGAACTATCAATTCAAATTTTTTATTAATTAGATAATGATAATTACTTAATGCATCCCAATCATATATGATTGTTGATTAGATAAGAAATTAATTTTCAAATAGAACTGGGTGCGATTTTCATTTAAAAAAAATGGAATTTAATAATCAGGAATGGACCTGTGTAGTGAAGAAAAACCATAAATAATCATTTGATGACTATTGCGAATAATAATAGTAAATAAAATATTTAATTAACTTTCATTGAACAATCGATATATAATCAACTTGATAAATATGAATAATTGAATATGTTTAAATATTTAAATAATTTTAACGCTCCTAATGCAACCCTATAAAAATCCATAACATAATATTAGTTTGGATAAAATGAATTTTACTAGACGCTAGAGTTTATTGCGGTCTAAAACAATTACTACTAAATGAAAACATCTGTTACATTTGATACCAATAAAAATAAATGACGTATAGGGCATTTTTGTATTGAAATATTTTGAAGCATGATCTGTATTAATGACGATCAATCAACTAATAATTTAAAATGCACGAATTTTATTATGTTGCGAATATGTACAGGTATTATTATTATTATTATTATTATTATGATTATTACTATTATTATTATTATTATTTGTTGGAGGAAAACTATGACACCTTCACATAATACGTTTATTGTTGTATACGTTGGCTAGAGAAAGCATCGTATATTTTTTTATTAACGTGTTTGTATACACGAACTTCGGACACTGAGTCCCATCATCATGACAACGAATATATTCTTATGAGTAATGAATATTATAGAATGAGCGACGATTATATTATTTTTTTCTTTGTGACCCTGTATTCTGGAATAATTTGTGCAAACGTGATAAATAAGTTGGTTGAATAAGAATGAAGCGAGCTGTGCTTTAATTGATTGGATATAATTAAGATGCCAAATGTTGTTTAAATAAAATATTAAGTGTGATGATTAATTACAATGAGAATAAAAATAACAATGAATATTTTCACCTAACAACGCGTAAATAAAGCGTCTAACACTAGGAGCGATAAAATATAAAGATAACATTTATACTGAGCTGACTTCATGTTATAAATTATTCGCATTTTTATAATGTATTAAAGAAGCAATTATTGTTTGATGAATAAACATATTATTATCTGATGGATAAATAAATTAAATAAACAATTACCTTACACTAAAAGTAACGCGTGGAATATACTTAACCCTTAAATTCGTAATGTATCCTTTTAGATACATCAGTTGGTTTAGTTAATTTAATATTTTAAATAAATCATAAGAAAACGAACAAAAAGAAACCACTTAAATGTGTGTCTAATTATACAATATACCTAATAATAAGAGTTACACAAGATTCTGTTTTCACTGCGGTCCGCCACATTCAAATAACTAACAGAAGAAATTTGTGTTTTGCCAATTTAAGGGTTAACGATAATTATTATTATTAAAAATATTTACAAATATTCTATTCTTTTACATACAGGAACACACGTCCATATATGAGACTATTTGATTATACCAACTTAATTAAAAATTCGAAAATTATTCATATGTAATTTTATGAGAGAAATATACTGGTCCGTTGTAAACATGACATTCAGACTGTATGAATGTATGCCTGACAATTAATTGTAATTTATTTTAAAACTAATTTACGTTTAAACCATTAATATTTGCATGTGATGTGATTTAAATATCGATAGGAAAACCACTATTTGCGTGTGTATCTATAAACAGTGATTATGAACAGTGCATAATTTATTTACAAAAAAAAATAAATATGATAAAATAATACAAGGCAAATGTATGAATTGATTTTTGTAGAATAATAGTGTTACGAAAGTAATCAAATTATTATTAATTAAATAAAAATAAAACGTAGTTTTATTTGATTTTCATATTCATATTTTTATTTATATTTAATTAATAAATATGGATTTTCATCAAGTAAACACCAACTCAATTGATTATTTAATCAAATTATGTTAAAATAATATGTATACAGTTTTCAGACACTAAGGGGCTAACTTTTAATGGTATTCTAACTACCGGTAGGCGATGAAGGTACAAGAAAGAATTTTTTTTTGTCACAAATAATTTAAATTTGTTTTTATTTGTAACTGTGGCTTCACCAAGGATCGATTATTATACTAGCGAGGCACTTACTTAATGAATTAAAATACGTAATCAACTTATTTGTAACTCATTAAGTAAGGACATTATGAGGCGCAACATTTACTCAGCCTCCTTCCTAAATGAGCAGCCCAATAATTAATAATCGGGTGAGAGAAAATAAATGTATAAATAATTAACTAATTAAATAATTGAATAAATCATTACTTATATTCAAAAAAATCAGAAAAATACGTAGAATATAATTATAAAATTATTATTGTAAATTAAATGATTCCTTTAAATGATTATGATGAAATAAGAACATTTAGTTATGAGTAATTTTGGGAAAAGGCTGATGACTGTAACTCACTCTATTGTATTTAGATGGGCTCGAGACATTCGTTCAACAAGTTAAAAGATCTAAAGAATTCTTTTCAGTACAGAGGATTAGATACATTTTATTCAGCTAGTTAGAATTCACAATGCCTATTATTGTTTTTTCTTCGTAGATTGTACAGATATAATTTCGTTAATTTTTGAAAAGTTAACTGGAAACACCAGGCTCCGTCGCTGTTCATTTCTACCTGCTATTGATTTCTACAAGAGCGGAATAACAATTGTGACAAAACGGAAAATCTCCCTACTGTAACCGCATGATTTGAATAAATAGGGAAACGAATGTTTGAAATTTGCTAGTTTCTTTAAATCAGTCGATATAATAGTATATTACGATGCGAGGTTGGGTAATGGTGAACCGAAAGTACCTTTTTGCGGTTCAGTGTGGTATCTTTGTTCTCCTCCCTACTACAGAACATTTGTGAATTATGCCAATGTCCTCTGTTCCCTGTGGCTACCCTTTCCCTGTGCATCCTCTTTGCCGCGCATCTCTACAGCGCATATCCCCTCTACCGGTGAACCTTTATAGGCAGCGTACTCTTACCGAACATCATCATTCGATCGGCCTAGCAAGTTGCGCTTAGTTATTCCAAAAGCGGATTCAATACGCGAATCCAGCTTTAGCTCACCATGCAGTTAAAGAACTTGAATTGGTGATCTGTATATAGACAAGTGGATTATGACTAAGAAGAAGTCAACTTTGAGTTAATCCAGCTATGGACGGAAGAAAAGGATTCCTGAAGGCTTGGATGTGTGAATGAGATTATGTGTATGGTATGTTATTCATTTAGTTATTTTCGTAAGCTATGCTTGATAGAATGATCAAGAGATATGTTTTGTTATTCAACTTATTACTTTGTTTTTTTACGCTTGAAACTTGTTTATATTAAAAGCTTATCTTTTATATTACGCCCCTTGTTATTATTCAAGTATAGTAATCACTCTCTATCCTGTAACAAATCATTCGCTGTATGGCAATTAACTATCATTATCTATATTTGCATCTATTTTCATCTAGGAAAGAAAGGTGAATTAATAGCTGCCTTTCATGGGCCCGAGGCAGGCTGCTTTCTACTTGATAACTTCTTTGTATCTCTCGAACACATTAATAAGTACAGCATTAACAAAGCTAGATCCCGGACAAGTGGTAGCAGGAGTGTTGTTCTCTCACCTCAAATGGTTAGCAGAGGCATGGTTTAAAGGTTCTTTTCTTAAGCACAAATGGTTGCAGTTAGCGTGGTTTAAGTGTACTCTTAAGCACAAATGGTAGCATGAGCGCGTGGTTTTGTATCTTTCACATTTGAAAGACATGCTGTATTTTATTAACTGTGGTTCTTGTAGTATCGATTTGAAATTTTCTATTCAAGTTTTGGAGTTTTGGTTTCAAGTACCAAAACAAGGGTATAAACTCTGTATGTTCCTTAATGAAATTTGGAATTAATAAATTGACTTTTTTTCAGAGATATTACCCTGCGGATAATTACTTGTTTTCGATACTTGTGTATTTATGTTAAAGTTATTGAAAAGCATTAATTTACGCGTTGGTATTAATGTCACGTAAATATATTGACTTATCTTTCTTTATACATAAACAGAGAGTGATTTATGCATACTAAAACTACGTTTCCTTTATAATTGTTTACATCTTTTGTTCACTATACTTTGTAAACATGCCTAGTTGGATAGATGTAACATCTAAAGATAATCTCGTCCGAGAGTTAAGCTTACTAGGTATTGAGGTTGAGGGCGATGTAAATTTATTACGTCAGCGACTAAAAAAATTATATGAATTCTCTCTCCCCGGCTGAACAAACATTAATAAAACGTTAAGTTCATTGTAGACAGCGCAATTCAGGAGGATTATTCTGCAGAACAGAACAAGAATATGAGTGATCGTAAACTTAGCTCCATCAAGGATTTTACTAGTGGAACAGTCTCCAACCTTTCTTCTCATACTGAGGAAAACAATCAGCGAATTTTCCGAGAGTTAATTAGGAAGTTGATCCCTGCGATGGTGATGATAAAGAATTGCTAGTGGTCTTCCTTATTAACTTAACTCGATCTTCGAAGTGAAATTGGTTCCCGATGAGTATTTTGTAAACTCGATTTTGAGTTGCATCGGAGGAAATACTATTGAAGGTTTGGCGTGAAGTTTGTTAAATTGAGATTTTCTTGGATGGAGAGTTTAGAATATGTGATGAATGTTCGTTGTTGCCTCCTAGATTATTTAGAGGACTACTGGATTAAATTGTGTTCACGACGATTCCAAACTTTCTAAAGAATCTTTGCTGGAGTTTATCTCCAATATTCAAGGAGCTTCACTTGTATTGAACCCTCTATTGTCGGAAGAAAAATTAATTGACATCATTCTGCAAAATATGGTCCCCGGCCACAAGACAGCATTTGGTTTTTGTACGAAACCTCAAAATGTAGCCGAAATGTGTTGTCTTGGCTAGGAAAGTGGCGGATTTCGAAAATGCTGAAAGGCAGGAACTTCAGTGAAAAAAGTAAACTTGAGAAAATTAAGTAAATCTAATACTTCGGCGAATAGTTCTTTCTTGGAAATCGAAAAGTAACTTACAATGTTGGAAATGTCAGCGTTATGGACATCTTTCTAGAGAGTGTCGATCTTAGTTTTTTACGTGGTTTGTTTGTATATGTAAATTTGTTTTGGATATTAGAGTGAACTACTTGTGTATATTTGTATATGAGCTGATTAATGCCATCCTTTTGGTCGTAGGAGTTGCTAAAGTGAGTTCAGTATAGGTGGTCCAGGTTTTGCTAATGAGACGCAGACTAAAGTCTAAAACGAGTGTAACTAGAAGTTAGAGCGTCCAGGCCACATTATAAAACAACATGTCAGTCAAATTAATTATGTTATGCTATGGAGTAAATCCAAGCATATTTTGTATAGGAATATCTGTATGTTAAAACGAGATATGGGTTATAGAAAATATGTTGTACATATGGCACATGTTAATTAGTATGTCTATGGTTCCGTTTTCCTGGTTTTCGCCTTCTGTGTGTTTCAGTTACCTTTCCTAACATTGGCATTACTACGCAGCCTGGAATGTTCAGCATTCGAGCGCTGGAGGATCCGCCCCGACCCCCGAGTGCCCAGCTGACAGACATAGTGGCTTGGAACTACAGATTCCTGGAAAGCGGTGGAAACGGGATTGCGATCCGGCAATCCATTAGAGTATCGTCACCGGTCTTCACCTGGAACACCGCCGAGTTGTACTATGGCGACTGAGTCCAATTGGAGTTAATTTTCAGCGCAATGGATAGTCAACGTGGAAGCGGGCGTGGTGATTGTGATATTGGGGACGATGGAAAGATTTGTGTTAATATTTACCGCTGGAAAGCTGGTAGTGTTCCGTGCCCCCCCAACGGGGATCCCTTTACTAGACATTACTTGGGATTTATGGACTGTTTTCTTTTTAACCCGGAGGGCGTAGGGGGAGCTATTGAACCGAAAGTACCTTTTTGCGGTTCAGTGTGGTATCTTTGTTCTCCTCCTACTACAGAACATTTGTGAATTATGCCAATGTCCTCTGTTCCCTGTGGCTACCCTTTCCTGTGCATCCTCTTTGCCGCGCATCTCTACAACTCATATCCCCTACCGGTGAACCTTTATAGGCAGCGTACTCTTACCGAACATCATCATTCGATCGGCCTAGCAGTGGCGCTTAGTTATTCCAAAGGCGGATTCAATACGCGAATCCAGCTTTAGCTCACCATGCAGTTAAAGAACTTGAATTGGTGATCTGTTATAGACAAGTGGATTATGACTAAGAAGAGTCGACTTTGAGTTAATCCAGCTATGGACAGAAGAAAAGATTCCTGAAGGCTTGGATGTGTGAATGAGATTATGTGTATGGTATGTTATTCATTTAGTTATTTTCGTAAGCTATGCTTGATAGAATGATCATGAGATATGTTTTTGTTATTCAACTTATTACTTTGTTTTTACGCTTGAAACTTGTTTATATTTAAAAGCTTATCTTTTATATTACGCCCCTTGTTTATTATTCAAGTATAGTAATCACTCTCTATCCTGTAACAAATCATTCGCTGTATGCAATTAACTATCAGTATCTATATTTGGCATCTATTTTCATCTAGGAAAGAAAGGTGAAATTAATAGCTGCCTTTCATGGGCCCGAGGCAGGCTGCTTCTTCTTGATAAACTTCTTGTATCTCTCGAACACATTAATAAGTACAGCATTAACAAAGCTAGATCCCGGACAAGTGGTAGCAGGAGTGTTGTTCTCTCACCTCAAATGGTGCGTAGAGCGTGGTTTATGGTTTAAGGGTTCTTTTCTTAAGCACAAATGGTTGCAGTTAGCGTGGTTCAAGTGTTCTCTTAAGCACAAATGGTAGCTTGAGAGCGTGGTTTATGGTTTAAGGGTTCTTTTCTCACCTCAATGGTTTTTACAGAATCGAGGAAAATATTTAAAACCCGAGCGATAGCGAGGTTTTTAATTTACGAGATTCTGTAAAATGCTTCTTAAACGTGCGTTGTACATTATTTTTTGTCATGGTGTTTTCAAAATAATAATTAATGGTAAAATAATAACATGTTTGTTGGAAATATTTGCGTTCATTATAAACAACTGACTAACGTTAACAGTGTGGACAATAGTTATTAGTTGATAGTACAGTAGGCCGTTAGACAATATTAGTGATAAAATGGCAGCAGTACGTATTCATTGTTTTATATTGTTTTAAATAAAGTTCAGTTCATTTAAAATGCAGTGATTTGTTTGGTATAATATTAATACCATCTTTGGATATTTTTTGTATATACGTTTGTATGCAGTATACATAGAGGGCAGTGGTTTTACTTCCAACCCGCGTGTTTGTAATATGTAATATTATAGTATAGTTATTTTATTACAGTATAGTTATTTAGTTTCCATCCATAGTAATTCTGACCGAAGGCAGGTCCTTCACTGAAATCATAGCATTTCCATGCTATACTTGCAGTTTTACTAGGGAATTGTAGCTGTGGTAGCTTCCCGTTGCTTTCCACACCGGTGAAGGATGATGACCATATGATTTCGGGGACCGTTTAGACCCTAAAGTTTTTCTGACATTTGTCTTACAGGCGAGGAAAAATCCCGATAAAAACCTCACCCAGAAAAACTGCCCCGACCGGGGATCGAATCCGGGCCCGCTGCGTGGCAAGGCAGCACGCTACCTCG
Source organism: Diploptera punctata (assembly GCA_030220185.1). Lineage (NCBI taxonomy): Eukaryota > Metazoa > Arthropoda > Insecta > Blattodea > Blaberidae > Diploptera > Diploptera punctata. Next base: position 36,494 of record JASPKZ010002291.1, on the reverse strand, counting down.
AGACCACAGCAGTGGACTCATTTAGGTTGGCAACCCCGAAATGTAGGAAGTTGGACTTTCAATCATGGTCTCCATTGCTGTAAGTACGACAAAACGCACTATCGCGCAAAAATATAATTTTCTGAAACAAAATGGCGAAGTTCTTATTTGAATTTCAATTCTAATTGTGACGTAATAATAGGTTTCTGTTACTCCGAGTCAACGCTATGGAATCAGACTCTTTACTAATATGAGTTGTGACAGCTGTAAAGCTTTTATCTTCGTTATCAAATTTTTCATATATCTGTCTCTGCTTTCTGCTCTCAACTGACACACGTAGTAGCTTCTGTTTTGATATCATATTCCTGCCCATTTACCTCCATTATTCCACGTTGTTTGTCCAGATATATGCTCCATAGATATATTCTTCATGCGTTTTACATTCTCAAGATGTTTTAGAAAGTATAAATAATTCCATCTCTTTCTAACCTAGAATTTATTCCCTTTGAGAAAGTAAGGAAGACATACGTCATAGCCAAGCGGTGTAAGGGACGATGCCTTGGTGCAGAGCTAAGAGAATTGCGCTGGTTCTAGACCTCATTGGGAAAATAATTTCTCATCGAATTCCGTCCAGTATGGAACCGGTGTTAACCCAACTAACTGGCTCTATCGAACCCATAGGTTCATGGACGCGCTGACATAAGCTCTCCACACATCCCTATACAGAGCTAATATTTTCCAATCAACACCTGTATAATTTATTTCCCCCAAATCATGGTTAATGTCATTCTCTCACCTCATTCTTGGTCTACTAACTGCACGTTTTACCTCTGGGTTTCCTACAAGAAGCTTCCATTCATCTCTTCCATTCCGCATTCGTGCCACATGTTTCTGCCCATCGCAGTCTATATCTGGCTTCCTATAAAGACTATATAGCTCACTGTTATGTAGTTTTCTCCATTCACCTGTCTGTTCATCTCTCTTTGGTTCAAAAGTTTTCCTAAGACCTTTATTTTCAAATACTCGTAATCTCCTTCCTCCCTTAAAGTAAGAGTCCTTGTTTCACATCCACATAATATCCATGCATAGTAATTCTGCCCGAAGACAGGTCCTTCACTGCAATCGTAGCATTTTCATGCCATGCTTGCAGCTTTACTAGGGAATTGTAGGTGTGATAGCTTCCTGTTGCTTTCCACACCGATGATGAAGGATGATGATGATAAGGATGGTGATGGCCATATGATTTTGGGGACCGTTTGGGTCTTAAAGTTTTCCTGACATTTGTCTTACAGGTGAGGAAAAACCACGATAAAAACCTCACCCAGAAAAACTGTCCCGACTGGGGATCGAACCCGGGCCCGTTGCGTGACAAGGCAGCACGCTACTTCGAGACCACAGCGGTGGACCTACATAATATAACTGGTAGAATAACAGTTTTATATATTTTCAGTTTAACATTTTTTGAAAGGAGTTGGGATAACAAGAGCCCCTGCATTGCATAATAGCACGCGTTTCCAGAATTGAGCCTATGTTTAATTTCTTTGTGCATCTCATTCCTATTTGTAATTATTGTTCCTAGGTGTTTGAATTCAGCCACTTCATCAAAATTTCCCTCGTGGTAATAACCCAGCACCGTGAAGAATTTGTGTAGCTGCAATAAGTAGCGGCTTCAGATTGAGAAAACAGGCTTTAATGGCTAGGGGAACTGATATGCTGACCACATGTCACTCTTACACTGGTTGGATAATCGTCCACCAATGTGTTTAACACATGTGGATGTGAGGATTAGTCTGAAATTTGGCTTACTCACACATTTTTTTTATTCTGGTTTACCTTCCAATAATGTATTAAAATATTAACGTTAGAAATGTCAAAAGAAAAAAGTTTATCGACGTCGTTCTGTTGTAGAAAGCACAATTGGACCCTCTAAAACCATTAGGTGTAGGAGTTCACCTGAAGCGAAAACTTAAAAATCGCTCTAGCGATCACAACTTTCGATATTTCACAACGAAACTCAGCAAATCCTATTAACATAAACCGAGGTAGGTATTATCCAAAAATAAGCGAAATCAGACAATTAGAAGTAGAGGTTTACCTGAAATTCGAAATTAAAAACTGACTAGCAACCCATGTTTGGTTCGTCTCAGTGTATACCATACAATTTAATTAATCTTTAATATTTCATTTTTGCACGATAGTGCGTTCTGTCGTACTTACAGCAATGACGACCAGGATTGATAGTTCAATTTCCTACATTTCGGGATTGCCAACCTATGGCTATAAATAACTAAATAACTATATTATAATATTACAAATTACCTACCTACGGCGGGAAGCAAAACTAATTCCCTTTATGTGTACTACGTACAATGTATATACAAAAATATATCCAAAAGGCAGTATTAATATATATTATACGAAACAAATCAGTGCATTTTAAATGAACTGAACTTTATTTGAAACAATGTAAAACAATGAATTCGTACTTGCCGCCATTTTATTCCTGATTGGTGTCACGGCCTGCTGCAGTCTCAACTAAAATATTTTCGCCATTTACCGTATAAACATTGTCAGACTGTTAACGCTAGTCAGTTGTTTATAACTAACTAACTCACTGGCACTATAGGATTATGGCCGTGCGGACATAAGCTCTCCTTACATCCTTATCCTGAGCGAATGTTTTCCAATCATTCCCTGTATAATCTAATTCCCTCAAATCTTGGTTAATGTTATTTTCCCACTTCATTCTTGGTTTACCAACTTGGCGTTTTCCCTCTGGTTTTCCTACAAGAAGCTTCCATGCACGTCTTTCATCCCCCATTCGTGCTATATATCCTGCCCATCGATACATAAGTGTTATTATTATATCTGCCTTCCTGTAAAGGCCATGTCAATTGTTTATAATCCATCCATCCATCCAATAGTAATTCTGCCCGAGGGCAGGTCTTTCATTGCAATCATACCATTTTCATGCTATGCTTTGCAGCTTTAGTAGGGGATTATAGGTGTGGTAGCTTCCCGTTGCTTTCCATAACCGGTGAAAAATGATGATAATGATAAGGATGATGGCCGGATGATTTTCGAGGACCGTTGGGCCCTAAGCTTCCTGACATTTGTCTTACTGGTGAGGGAAAACCCCGAAAATCCTCACCCAGGAGCCTATTCCGACCGGGAATCGAACCTGGGCCCGCTGCTTGAACAAGGCAGCACTACTACTCGAGACCACAGCGGTGGACTTGTTTATCCATCCATAGTAATTCTGCCCGAAGGCAGGTCCTTCACTGCAATCATAGCATTTTCATGCTATGCTTGCAGCTTTACTAGGGAATTGTGTAGGTGTGGTAGCTTCCCGTTGCTTTCCACACCGGTGAAGGATGATAATGATAATGGTAAGGCTGATAATGATAAGGATGATGGCCATATGATTTCGGGGACCGTTTGGGCCTTAAAGTTTTCCTGACATTTGTCTTACAGGTGAGGAAACACCCCGATAAAAACCTCACCCAGAAAAACTGCCCCGACCGGGGATCGAACCCGGGCCCGCTGCGTGACAAGGCAGCACGCTACCTCGAGACCACAGCGGTGGACGACTTGTTTATAATGAACGCAAATATTTCCAACAGAGATGTTATTATTTTACTATTATTTATTATTTTGAAGACACCATCGTACAAAAAATAATGTACAATACACTTTTGTGAAGTGTTTTACATAATCTCGGAAATTAAAAACCTGGCTATCGCTTTTAATCATTTACTTGCTTCTGTAAAAAACACTTTTCAACCTCGCATTGTAATATGCTATTATTTAGGCGTAGCAACGCACGTGGGGTGTTGCTAGTATAATAAATTACAGTGTCCGGGAAATGAATGAGAGTATAGCACATTATCATGCAGTTATGTGACTCAGTTTTAAATTCGATAAATATAAGGTATTCACCTGAAATAGGAATGCGATTCTTATTTTTACGTATTTACTATGACTATTTAACTCATGTCGCAAATGTTAGTCAATGACCAATCACGTTTCAATGAATTCTGTTTTACATCAAGGGCAGTCGTGATTTACCTCGCTCTTTATCGATTTCACTTTATCAACTCCTGCTTTTGTGATAAAGAAAGCTCCTGCTTTTTTAATATTCTGAACAGATTAGACCATTATTTTTCTCCAACAAATACATTGAATATAGCAAATAATGAACAGATTCAGTGATTTTACTGAGTTGTTTATTCAAAATATAAATGATTAACCTATAATGTTGATTATAATAGTTTGATGTGTTTCATTATTTCTCCACTAGAGTGCATTCTTACAATATTGCGATCCTATTTGGCAATAAATAATATGATCGAGTTGCAGTGAATATACATAACCTCACATTTCTAATTTGTTTTCAAACATCGCCGTTTACATTAACTACATAAATATTTTAAAACACCACCGGTAACTACGTTCAAATAATTATTTTTTAGTAAACAGCTTACAGCTTAATTTTATTCGTTAAATAATCCTAACAAATACCACTCTTGATTTCCAAATTCTTCAGATAAATGACTCCTCACTTCGTGAGTCGAGAATTTATCGATAATTTGGAAATCACTCGTGGCATTACTTATGAAAACATTTGTACACAAAACGTGGTGTAATGCAAAATGTCAGTGGGAGATTAATGAGCTATTAGCAGAGTTGTTGGCTTTTGTGTTTGTGACAATATAAAGTACACGTGTTTCTGTGTAATCTTGGAACTTTATTTCATATCGTATTTCATGATTTTAAAAGCTAGTGTGGAGATAAATGAGTTTTAATGTTTCACGTCCATCACAAAAACATTGTATAGGTCTAAATTATAATAATTGCAATAATGTTTTATTAACATGTTCACTTCTGAAGTGGAATTATGACTTTTATTTTTATGTTTAATGGATCCTTTGAATGCTAAAGTAACATTTATTTTGAAAATTAATAATAGTTTAAAAAAACTAATATAACACAGTTTATTAGAAAACCAAACTAAAAAATAAAAAATATATTCAAGATCATCATAAATAAAAAATAGTTAAAAAAATTAAAACAGCACGCTTTACTAGAAAACCGAACTATAAAATTATAAATAATTTTAATTTTCAACACGCTTGGGATAGAATTAAAGTGGTAAAAAAAGTTATCTCCAACACATCTACAATAAAACTAGAGTTATCTACAAAAAATAATTTTACCATCAAAAGCGTGGGGTGGCTTTTTATGGTTTTTACGTTTTCTTCTTAGAGACTTTACTTTTACCAATATCTGTTTATTATCAAATATATTAATTGATATAGAGCACCCCACGCTTTTGATGGTATTTTTTTGTAGATAACTCTAGTTTTATTCTAGATGTGTTGGAGATGATTTTTTTGTTGACCACTTTAATTTTATCCCAAGCGTGTTGGAAATTAAGTTTATTTTTCATTTTTTAGTTCGGTTTTCTAATAAAGCGTGCTGTTTTAGTTTTTAAACTATTATTTATTTTTTGTTTGGTTTTCTCATAAACCGTGTTGTTTTAGTTTTTTAAACTATTATTTATTTTTTAATGTTTAGTTTAATTGATTGTCATAAACCAGAATCCCATGAAAATTTAATTGCTTTCGATATTTTTAGTGTCTATGAACGAATATATTTTTAAAATTATTATTATCTAACATTATTATAGTATTTTTGAATATTTTAATATAGATAAATAGTTATAGTTAATCGGATCCTTCTCGTACTTTTTGGATAAATTACAATGTGGTAAGTTTACAAAATTGTTATTAATATTTTACAGAATAAGATAAAAATGTAAATATCTTTAAATTCGATACTATTGTAGTATGAGGTAAAAGTAATACTCTTCTAAAAAATCCTCCGGGCCGGATTTGAACCAGCGACCTATGGATTACTAAAATTATATACCACTACACTCCACCGCTCTACCAACTGAGCTACCAGAGGATATAATATTAATTTCTTACAACGATGGACTAAAAAGTCGATAAGTCCGCAACCTATTATACCGGTCTTTATTTTTTGATGTCCTGATGATGGCCAGGATCTTAGAAAAAAATTACGAAATTATTGTATTGTCATTGGTCCTTTGCAAGTAGGCCTATACAAAGTTTCAAGTCGATCCAATGTTTTTAAGCGGGCGAAAATCGTGTTGAAAGATTCCGTTACATAAATAGAAAGGGTGTAAACGGTAAGTCGGCCGCGGTGGACTAATGGTTATGCTCCTTGCCTCTGGTCCCGAGGGTCGTGGCCGGGGTCGATTGACTTTTTAGTATGGAAAATCCAAGTCCGGGAGGGACTTTAAGCTGTGGGTCGAGTCTGAAGATTTTTAGGCTCGTAAAAGATCTTAAGCCTGAATAAAGAGGCCTCTAAGCAAAATTTATCAACATCAACCTTCTAGTAATAATCTTAGTTGCCTGTTTGATGTCTCATTGGGTCGGTGTGTTGACTACATGCCATCCATGACATCTACGAGCAAATAAATTAACTAAAAGTTAAACTCGGTCTAGTAACTCCTTACAAAGGAGAGGCTATGGCTCAAAAATGGGCTACGCCATTATAGATATATGGAAAGTGATTCCACTACAGGCCATATTAAACTTTTAAATTATAAAATTGGTACTTTATTCTCAGTCTTCCTCAACTATTAGCAGTATAATTTTTATAATAGGCCTTTCGAAAACATTGATTCATTTTGTGTTTGTAATTTGGTACATTATCATTCCACCAGTCTTCATTGCAGTTATAAATAGAATTATATGTAACATGATATAATCAGTCAAATGATCGTGAGTTGTTTAGAGAGCAAGACAAAATTAAAGCTCTCATTTAAACTTGACAGGCCATCTTTAATTTCGGTAAATATGCGAAACAAACGAGTGCTTTTCAATGACTATTTAACTCATGCCCCAAATGGGAGACAATGACCAATCACGTTTCAATGATTTCTGTTCTACAACCAATCAGAGTCGTGTTTCACCAAATATTTATCAGTGTTATAATTACCATATTAAAGAAAGCTCCTCCTTACAATATTGCGTTCCTTTGGCAATAAATAGTATGATCTGGTTGCAGTGATAAACAAATGAAGCAGTAGAAGTGTACCTATCGTTTCTCATTTGTTTTCAAACATCGCCGTTTACATTAAATATATAAATATTTTAAAATAACTATAGTTAAATAATGATTTGTGAGTAAACAGCTTAATTTTATTCGTTAAATAGTCCTAACAAATGCCACTCTTGATTTCCAAATTCTCATAAGTAATGCCACGAGTGATTTCCAATTTATCTAGAGAATTTGGAAATCAAGAGTGGCATTTGTTAGGACTATTTAACGAATAAAATTAAGCTGTTTACTCACAAATCATTATTTAAATATAGTTGTTTTAAATATATTTATATATTTAATGTAAACGGCGATGTTTGAAAACAAATGAGAAACGATAGGTACGCTTCTACTGCTTCTTTTGTTTATCACTGCAACCAGATCATACTATTTATTGCCAAAGGAACGCAATATTGTAAGGAGGAGCTTTCTTTAATATGGTAATTATAACACTGATAAATATTTGATGAAACACAATTCTGATTGGTTGTAAAACAGAAATCATTGAAACGTGATTGGTCATTGACTCCCATTTGGGGCATGAGTTAAATAGTCTAGATAAATTCACTCCTCACATTCGTGAGTCGTGAATTTATCGATAATTTGGAAATCACTCGTGGCATTACTTATGATGACGCAATCGAACATTCCAATGCATTAATAAGTACGACTACTTTACTTACTTCAAATTCGAACATGCCCCCAAAATGAAATGTCATTATTAGAGCTAGGATTTGCATGTAATGAAAGGTAAGATTTTAATGCAGATAGTATATATTATTCAACTGTTTGTGTGTGAAACCAAGGCAAAATACAGCCAGAACTCTTATTTCTCATTATACTACGTTGCAATCTTACCTTTTAGTACATAAATATCGTAGCTCTAGTCATTAGTTACGAGAGCTTGTATTATACAAAATGATGCTTGGTGTTTAGAACTTTTTATACTTATATTATTTTCATACTGTATTTCAACATGTCATTAAATTGTCATTAGATAATTTTATATTGTCGTAATATGGACTAGTAGTTATGCTCCTTGCCTCTGGTCCCGAGGGTCGCGGGTTCAAACCCGGTCGGGGTCGATGGATTTTTTAGGGCGGAAAAATCCAAGGAGCAAGTCCTCCGGGAAGGACTTTAAGCCGTGGGTCCCGAGTTTGAAGATTTTCAGGCTCGTAAAAAATCCCTAAGCCTGAATGAAAAGGCCTCTAAGCAAAATTTACCGAATTTTCCCGTCCTAGTACTACCTTGGTTTCCTAGATGTCAGTATGAGGCGGAACGATGACCACGGACCACTCAAAAATGGCATATATACGAAAACAAGTGTAACTAATTAGTATGGTTCAAATTCTTCTCTGTAGGGGGAGAGCGCCTAAATCTCTGTAAAGGGAAAACATGGGCTTACATACATATACATATTGTCGTAATATTGCAATTTTCAACTTCAGTTCACTCAAAAGTATGTTCTTGTACTTAAGCTGTTAGTCCACGTATCCACTCCATTATAATTGTACAATGAAGTAACTACAACACTCATTAATGTCGATACTAGCAAACATAAACAAAACATTGTACACTTTCTAAGTTTACTATCACCTGTAATACGTGTATAAGAATTAAAATGAATGTACTGTATTACACAGTTGTACACGGTGATTCACAATAAGTATTACATACTTCTAGGGGTTGTAGAGACGACTTAGTAGATACAATTTTGATAAGGGACCTAAGTCCGGAAACATACCATTTTGATGCAATATAAGTTTGAAGATCGGAACACAATGGGCTGATATCGCGTGTCTCGTGTTTCAGAATAAGTATTACAGACTTCTAGAGGTTGTGCTACAAGAGTGGTTCCATGTGGCGACCCTGTTGTTCGTTGCACAAAGTGTACCTGCGACGCATGTTTTCATACACACGCTCCACAAGACCTGGTGAGTGCTCAATAATTTCTGCTCCCGCCAGAATTCGTGCAAGAAGATCTTCCTCCGACTCAACAGGTGTAGTACAACCCCTAGAAGCCTGTAATACTTTTTCTGAAACACAAGACGCACGATATCAGCCTCAAACTTATTTACATCCAAATGGTAAGTTTCTGGACATGGGTTCCTTATCAAAACTTTATCTACTAAGTCCCCTCTACAGCCTCTAGAAGTCTGTAATACTTATTGTGAATCACTCTGTATAATAATCGGCAGAGAACCGTATACTACTTCCAATATTTTTCACCCCTCTGCGTAGTACCTGTTACATTTCAAAATAAATTTTAAAACTTGAAGTGTATTTTGAGTTTTCTTCTTTATATATATATAATTTAGTTCACGGACCCAACAGAGTTGTTCTGTCCGAATATTATACTCGTCAGAGTGAGTCCGGAGGAATGGTACATGGTTTGAGGGTGATAATACTGATGATTCTGAACAAAAACTTCTAATATACTATGGCCTTTTCTAAACAGTTTTAGTATAATTTAATGAAAACAATCAGAAAGCGGAAAAGTACAGGTGACAGTAAATCAAGATAATTTTATCTTAAGTTTTGTTTAATCAACTGAGTTGGTGTTTACTTGATGGAAATCCATATCCATTAATTAAATAAAAATAAAACTTAGTTTTATTTGATTTTCATATTTATTAAGATATAATTCAGTGACAGTTTCGGTACACTGTACCTTCTTCAGACATGTTAACAAATTATAATTTGTTAACATGTCTGAAGAATGTAGAGTAATTTGTTAACATGTCTCAAGAAGGTAGAGTAATTTGTTAACATGTCTGAAGAAGGTTCAGTGTACCGAAACAGCTGTCACTGAATTATATCTTAATAAATATGAAAATCAAATAAAACTAAGTTTTATTTTTATTTAATTAATAAGTTTTGTTTAATTGTGTACGTTTCCTTACAAAAGATGTTCAAACACTTCCACCACCAAATTCAATGCATTTTGCTTCTCTTGTAGACAGCTGTTGTGTTGCTGATCTAAGTTCATTCGTACATTTCTTTACTTATGCACAAGCATGTAGAGTACGAGTGAGAAGTTCCTCTCTTGTGTCCACTCTGTGGTTGTAGACTTCACTCTTAAGCCAACCCCACAAACAGTAATCTAATGGGGTATGATCGGGTGATCTCGGTGGCCAAGAAATGTTTCCATCGCGACCGATCCAACACCAAGGGTACGTTTTTTTAGGTGCCGTTTCAATGGCCGTACGGAATGTGCAGGAGCTCCGTCATGCTGAAAGTACATACGAGCTCGTGTTGCCAAAGGGATATCCTCCAGTATGCTGGTAACACTGTAGTACCGTACACTAAGACAAGCACTGTCGGATTGAGACTTGAGGGAAATAACTGCACCATGCGCAAGTGAATGCGTGTTGAAAGAGTTAGTCACACATCATCGCCTAATTATTTATCACGCCGCTTCATCAGACTATCCGACACACATAATCTTGACACTCGATCCCATCAGCACATTATCCTTTATATCCCTCCTCATCACACTGTATATTATTCATTATCTTTTACGGTCTCACTTACCAAAAAATGGAATTCCCTTCCGACCTATGTCAGAGACTGTCAAACTAAAACATCCTTCAAAAACAAACTAACTTATATATCTGGCTGATAGTATTCTTTTAACAATTAATAAATTTAATTATTTATGAAAATAATATTAAGATTAACAAATATTTTCTTTTGTTTTGTTTTAAATAGTGTATAATCGTAAAATTAATTTTCTTTATCTCATTATTTTTCTTTGTTTTTTATATACATTAGACAGGGACAATTTAATATGTCTTATATTTAATTAATGTTGGGAAGTAAACATTATGAGGTATAATCATTAAAATTCATCGGAGAACATATTGTTTAAACAACTCACCTCATAGGATTCATGCTTCCATGATATCGCGATTTCAAACATAATCATGTTCATCGTCAGCCATAACTCCGACTGATGAAATTCTTCGGCCGTCAACTATTCTATTGTCGCCATCTTCAGTGCTGCCATCTATGTTGAATTTATGAACTTCGAAATCAATGTAATTTCGTTAGGGATATCAAAATTCATTGATCTATTTTTGTTTTTCTGAATGTATATTTTTTAAAACAAGTAGAGAAACCTTTGGAATTGACAGTTTGGGAAAAAATATACATTCAGAAAAACAAAAATAGATCAATGAATTTTGATATCCCTAACGAAATTACATTGATTTCGAAGTTCATAAATTCAACCATAGATGGCAGCACTGAAGATGGCGACAATAGAATAGTTGACGGCCGAAGAATTTCATCAGTCGGAGTTATGGCTGACGATGAACATGATTATGTTTGAAAATCGCGATATCATGGAAGCATGAATCCTATGAGGTGAGTTGTTTAAACAATATGTTCTCCGATGAATTTTAATATGTCTTGCTTGTATACATTTTATTATTAGTTTTAGTCTTAATTTTAACTAACATTAACTGTTTGCATTTTAGATCATAATATAATAGATATTATCTTTTTGATCAGATTTTTATTAATATTTAATTCCGATTGAGGGTCTTTCCACTTTTCAGCGGTTGCCCTTTTACCAGCCGGCTGCTGGCCCTTCACATCCACATGTGTCAATCACAGAGGCAGATGATCAACAGCCAGTGTAGGGGTGACATGTGGTTAGCATGTCGAGTCCCCCAGCCGTTATAGCTGGTTCCTCAACCTGGAGCCGCTACTTATTGTAGCTACCCAATTGCCTCACGATGCTGAGTGGGCACCGGTCCCATACTGGCCGAAATACCATGAGAAAATTTCTTCCCCCATGGAGACTCGAACCAGCGCAAGTCCCGTAGCTCTGCGCCAAGGCTTCCTACCTTAACCGCTCGGCTACGGCGCGGGACTAATATTTAATAATAGAGTTAATTGAGATTGTTATATTCTGATGTAATATATGTTTGTCCTGGTGAGTGGAAGAGAAGGCCACATGGCCTTAACTCCACCAGGCTAAATAAATCTAATCTAATCTAATCTAAAGACGACGCTACTTAACTTAATGTCGCTTTGGTTGTACCTCAGCTGTCTACAAGAGCGGCAAATGTATTAAAGTTGGTGGTGGTGTGTTTGGACATCTTTTGCGAGGAAACGTACAAAATTAAACATAATTTAAGATAACGGTATCTTGATTTACTGTCACCAGGACTTTTCCGGTTCCTCGTTATTTTCATTAAATTGTCCTGAAACGGTTAAGAAAAGGCCATGCGTATAACTAAACAGGAAACTGCATTGAAGAAAGTAAGACAAAACAAGACAAAAGAAATACCAGACGATTTTTACGCAACATATGCAATGATCAATCGAGACTGGACTGGACCAAACAAAAAGATACGCAGTGCAATAATAAGACTGGCAGTGCATGGATATCACCACAAACTCTGCAAAAATTCAAAGTATCATGATCCGTCAAATGACTGCGTGTGTAAGCTCTGTGATAAACCGTGTGAAAGATATCATTTCAGTGTCTCTTTAAAGAGAACACAATCGTTGCTGATATGCAGCAGAGACATAAACTAATGCACTTTTGTGCGCGTTTTTCCTATTATTATTAGAAGTTTTTTTGTTCAGATTCACCAGTACTATCACCCCTCAAAACGTGTACCTTTCCTCGTCACTCACCCTGTATATTTTCGATGAGCTGTTTAATACTCGGTGAATTTTATAGACTAACTGACACATATAAGCACTGAAAATAAAAAGTTGCATGCTATTATTCATTAATTTCTCTGAAGGTTTTAACAGTCATTTTTTTTTCATTGAAAATAAATATTATTTGAATTTAGAAAAAGTTGCAAGTTAGATTGATTTAACAACGCCAAGCTACGATGCAAGTGGCGTACGTCAAACACCAGAGAATTCGAGAACAGTGCCAAGTATGGCATAAAACATTCTATGACCCGATTGGGTTCAATTGTGAAGCTAAACCACACAGGGACCCACTCAAATACGAAAAAAAAAATCATCAAAATCGGTCTAGTCGTTTAGGCAGTTTTTAATTTCGGACTCCAGGTAAACCTTCACTTCTAATTGTCGTATTTCGCTCATTTTTAACAATACATACCTCGGTTTATTTTAATAGGATATACCGAGTTTCGTTGTGAAATATAGAAAATTGTGATCGCTAGAGCGATTTTTAAAATTTCACTTCAGGCGAACTCCTACACCTAATGGTTTCAGAGGGTGCAATTGTGAATCTAAACCAGCTATAAATATTGTTAATCCAGAAATAATTAAAAGAAAATTATTTAATTCTTCTCCAAAAGAGGAACTAAATCGAATCAATAAATATACTCCTGCCCAATCAGACAAACAAAAAAATATTCATCAAAATCGGTCCAGTCGTTTAGGAGGAGTAGAGTAACAAACATAGGCACAGAAGAATTATATATAAAAACAGCTACATAAGACTATTTCACATCAAGCACCCCAGCCTACGAAGCACACATAAGAGAGAGATCAGAAAAAGCAGAGGATATAGACCGCGGATTCTTCCCGACCCCAGCGATGAATACTGAAGAATGGAAGGAACCGAACTTCTCCCTGAAACACGTGTTCACGAGGACCGCCACACATGGGTTCCACTACAATTATATACCCAAAAAATGGTTCCACCTCGCATCGAACCAGTGACTCTGCAAGCTATGTGACCAAAAATGTGAACAATACCACCTAATTGACTGTACAGCAAGAAGAAAGCCTCTAAAATTCTACGCAGATGATAATAACTTTCAATAATTGTAACCTAATGTACACAGTGTGTTTAATATATATATATATACATATAAACACAGATAGGTATTAATAGCCTTTGTTTACCCAAGAAGAAGAAGAAGAAGAAGAAAATAGTTAAATCAATGTATTCATTTGTTTGTTTACTTGAAACGCTTTATTATCATAACTTTTAAAAAGAAATGACCATAAATGGCCATGCTTTTGTATAATTATGATTCTATGAATACGCATTATGGCTTTGTTATAACCGAACGTGTTCTGATTTAGTTAATTTGTTGCTATTCAACTCCTGAGTTAGTCAGTTGTTAACCAACCACAGACTCTTCGATGTTGGTTAGAGAAGTTGCTTTGATAAACAAACATCTTCCTAAAAACGCTCTTATACTTAAGAGGTACTGCGGTAAAAAATGAGGTATTACATCACTGCACATTCTAATAAAAAGTAAGTTAGCCAAAGGGCAAAAATATTAAACTATCTAATATTGTATTCTTTCAATCAATATACATGTTTATGTTATACTGTACATTGTTCTTCTCAACATGCCAAAAAAATGACAAAACATTTCAGAAATGTAAATATCATTCTTGCTTTTTAGATATATTAATGTTAACGTACAATATAGTATAAAGTGTCTAATATATATATATATATATATATATATATATCCATCAATAGTAATTCTGCCCGAGGGCACGTCCTTCACTACAATCATAGCATTTTCATGCTATGCTTGCAGCTTTACTAGGGAATTGTAGGTGTAGTAGCTTCCCGTTGTTTCCCACACCGGTGAAGGATGATGATGGTAATGATAAGGATGATGATGGCCGTATGATTTCGGGGACCGTTTGGGCCTTAAAGTTTTCCTGACATTTGTCTTACAGGTGAGGAAAAACCCCGATAAAAACCTCACCCAGAAAAACTGCCCCGACCAGGGATTGAACCCGGGCCCGCTGCGTGACAAGGCAGCACGCTACCTCGAGACCACAAAGGTGGACTATGTGTGTGTGTATATATATATATATATATATATATATATATATATATATATATATATACGTGTGTTTGTCACTGAACTCCTAAACGACCGGATCGATTTTGATGAAACTTTTTGTGTGTATCTGATTGGGTTCCTCGATGGTTTAACTAACTCACTGGCACTATCGAACCCGTAGGTTCATGACCGTGCGGACATAAGCGCTCCATACATCTCTATCCTGAGTTCATGTTTTCCAATCAATCCCTGTATAATCTTTTCCTTCAAATCATAGTTAATGTAATTTTCCCACCTCATTATTGGTCTACCAACTGGGCATTTTCCCTGTGGTTTTCCTACAAGAAGCTTCCATGCACCTCTTTTATCCGCCATACGTGCCACATGTCCTGCCCATCGCAGTCTGCGAGACTTAACTGTTCTTATTACTATATCTGGCTTCCTATAAAGACCATGTATGTCACTCTTATGTAGTCTTCTCCATTCATCTATCTGTTCATTCTCTCTTCGGTCCAAATTTTTCCTAAGTACTTTATTCTCAAATACTCGTAATCTCCTTTTCTCCCTTAAAGTATGATCCATATAATATCCATCCATCCATAGTAATTCTGCCCGAAGGCAGGTCCTTCACTGCAATCATAGCATATAATATAATACCAAATAATATAACTGGTTGAATAACAGTTTTATATATTTTCAGTTTAACGTTTTTTGAAAGGAGTTGGGACGTGAAGAGTCTCTGTAATGCATAATAGCACGCATTTCCAGAAATGAGCCTATGTTTAATTTTTTTGTGCACCTCATTCCTATTTGTGATTATTGTTCCTAGTATTTGAACTAACTCATCCACTTTCTCAAAATTTCCCTCATTTTTCATTAACTGTCCATTTCCATTATATACTATATTTCTATGTGTGACCATATATTTAGTTTTCCTCGATGGTTTACATTCACAATTGTATCCTCTAAACCATTAGGTGTAGGAGTTCACATGAAACAAAAATTTAAAAATAGCTCTAACGGTCATAATTTTTTTGTTTCACAACGAAACTCAATATATCCAATTAAAATAAACAGAGGTGGATATTGTCCAAAAACATGCTAAATCCGACAATTAGAAGTGGAGGATTACCGCGATCCTCGGGACCAGAGGTGAGGAGCATAACCACCAGCCGAAATGTTCTGGTACTAACTGACTGACTGACTGACTGACTGACACTATCGAACCTGTAGGTCCATGGCCGTGCGCACATAAGCTATCCATATATCCCTATCCTGAGCCAATGTTTTCCAATCATCCCCTGTATAATCTACTTCCCTCAAATCATAGTTAATGTTATTCTCCCACCTCATTCTTGGTCTACCAACTGGGCCATGTTCAGGTACTGCTAGAATTAAATTGTTTTTCTCGATCGTTTCTTTAAATTATAGTCAGAAAGTTGTGAATGGAAGCGAGTTGAAATCTAGCGGATGGTGAAGTAACCCACTTACTTTGCCGATGATATATGATAGGTGATGATGGTGTCAATGATGCGCCAGGAGATGCCTTAATCCTAAACTTAATGAATGTGGATGATGATTATGATGGTCATATGATGTTCGGGGACCGTTTGGGGCCTTAAAGTTTCTTGACATACGGGGTTTCCTCGTCCGCATTTCACTCTGCCAGCCGCTCGTCCTTGAACTAGTCAGTTTACTATCGTTCGACAAGATGAGACGTCAGCTGACATTAGAGCAGCGCATTTAGGCCTATGTGTGTAAATGTTATTATAAATACGAATCAGCTCGTCGCGTTCGCGAGGAATTTATTTTCGAACTTCCCTGGACAATTACCTCCTTCCAGATCGACAATCCACGACCTTGTGACTAAATTTGAGACCACAAAATAAGAAACACACGCGAAGGCGTACGGTTCTCACCGAAGAAAAATTAGACGAAATTGGCGAAAATTTGGAACGTTCACCACAAAAATCATTACCGAAATTAGCACAACAAGTTGGGATTTCAGTATCTTCTGCACATACAGCAACAAAATGTGTTTACTCGGTATAATGCCTGTTTTACTGCGGGAGGGCAACATTTCCAGCATTTTCTATAAGGTAAGAAACAGTTCAAGGACGGGTGGCAGGCAGGGTGAATTGCGGGAGGAAGAGACAGCACTGCGTGCCGGGTGAAACTCCGTGAGGCCGGTCGGATTTTATATTGGAAGCCCGGTATATACATAATAATGATCTAAACCATGACTTGTCGCAGAGACTGCAGCGTGTTCATAATGCCTGCGTTCGATTCATTTTCAATATCCGCCGTTATGATCATATTTCCGAACACTTCAATAACCTCTCTTGGCTCCGTCTTAGTGACAGACGTAAATTGCACGCTCTTTCACTTATTTTCATTCAAGCTTCTGAATTCCTACACTCCTAGTTACCTAGCGTCCAGATTTGAGAAGTTATCTTCGTATTGCATTGTAAGCCTATGTTTTCCCTTTACAGAGATTTAGGCGCTCTCCCCCTACAGGGAAGAATTTTAACCATACAAATTTACTTACACTTGTTTTCGTATAGATGTCATTTTTAATGGTACGTGGTCAGCGTTCCGCCTCATACTGACATCTAGGAAACCAAGGTAGTACTAGGACGGGAAAATTCGGTAAATTTTGCTTAGAGGCCTTTTCATTCAGGCTTAAGGATTTTTTACGAGCCTGAAAATCTTCTGACTCGGGACCCACGGCTTAAAGTCCCTCCCGGAGGACTTGCTCCTTGGATTTTTCCGTCCTAAAAAATCCATCGACCGCGGCCGGGTTTGAACCCGCGACCCTTGGGACCAGAGGCAAGGAACATAACCACTAGTCCACCGCGGCCGACAGAAGTTATCTTCTTACCACAATATTGACACCAGATCACAAGATAACTGTCTGCTAACAATCCCTCTTCATAGCACTTTCTCTTATTCTACTTCTTTCACAGTAGCCTCAGCCCGCTCATGGATTTTCCTTACTCAAGATATCACGGGTTGCCGCACACTTTTAAGTCACGCTTATACAGTTACATGTTGAATAATAATTAATTTTTCTCTATTTATTTAAATTTATACTATGTCATTAGTATTTTCTTTCTCGTTTCTTATATCTTGTACATATATCCATCCATAGTAATTCTGCCCGAGGGCAGGTATTTCATTGCAATCATAACATTTTCATGCTATGATTTGCAGCTTTACTAGGGGATTATAGGTGTGGTAGCTTCCCTTTGCTTTCCTCACCTGTGAAGGATGATGATGATAATGATAAGGATGATGGTGATGGCCGGATGATTTTCGGGGACCGTAGAGCCTTAGGCTTCCTGACAGTTATCTTACAGATGAGGAAAAACCCCCAAAAAACCTCACCCAGGAGCCTGTCCCGACCGGGAACGAACCCGGGTCCGCTGCGTGACAAGGCAAGCACGCTACCTGGAGACCACAGCGGTGGACATCTTATACATATTATATTTAATTCGTTAAGTCTAGAGTAAATCAAAATACATTATAAATAATAATGGTATTGTATATATAAAACATGTAATCGTTTATGTTTATTGTAATTTAGATGTAAGACTATTTTTTGCATTTTTTAAAAGCTGGGTGAGTGGCAGACAACACTTTAACTCTGCTAGATAAAATAAAAGTTATTATTATTATATTATTATTATTATTATTATTATTATTATTATTAATTATGATTACAAATAATTTTATAAATATTGATTAGTTTACTCGTCACAAATATTGTGTTACATCTAATAAATTTATACTGTAGTTGTTTTTCGTAATATGGCCTCTCTTCTTTTTACGAAACATAACCAAGAAGTTTAAATAACTCAAGAAGTGTCGACTGAAAATGAATGACAAATTCAGCTACCTTAGTTGATGAAAGAATTTAGTGGAATTTTGAAGCTGATATCAGAGTGAGTTTGCGCAGCATGAGTTCAGTTACGAATTGGAGCGAAGTTGGGATGTATCAACAGTAGTGGCAGGATTGGTTTCCCGCCAACCTCAAGCCGGGCGCATCATTTCTGTAGTCTCTGAGCTTCTCACAGAGTCAACATAGAAGCGTAACAGGTTCATGTGTCTTTATACATCGCAAATTATAGCAATCTAAAATAACAATATGATACAATTATTAACAAAATGTGCTCTTCTATATAGATATCAGAAACAGTGTAGTCTAACCTACATAATTGATTATTATAGAACATAAATATTTTATAACGAAATAGATTTATCAATATCTTCGGTATTTGCTTCGCTTGACTTTGAAAATATAAAACTTTCATCATTCGGCTTTTAATGTTTGTGAATGACGGATGAAATACTTTGAAAAAAGTGAATGTCAACAAAAGTGTGTTGTCGATTGATGATGGAATAATTTGAATTATGGTGCATGGTGCAAATTTGTATGAAATGGACATTTCATTGGTAAGTAACACAAATTCAATTTTGTTTGACCATTGATTTGATTTATTATAGTATGGATTAGGACATTATGTTTCGAATCCATAATTTGTGAGTTATTCCTCCAAATATAAATATGATATGAATTATAGAATTAGTTTGTTTATGCTAGTCTATTTTGTCGTTTTAAATATCTCTTATTGATATAACAAGACATTTAAAAACAACAATAGGATTTAACTTTTATTTTAATGGCGGAAATGAGTTTAGATTTTGTGATTCTATTTATCATATCTTCTTCAGATAGTGTAATCGTAACATATATCGACACCCAAACAATTTTAGAGTGAACTATTTGATCACCTACAGGAATATAAACAATCTGTAAGTTAACATATCCATTTTTAATATGAGTTATCTGAATTTTATATACGAGAAGAACGATTTACAGTGAGTTATGTTTACGGCAAAAACATAGTTTTTACAACTCTTTAGTGGTTACCATTTCAACATTTAAATTATTGTTTAAAATTAAGAAATCACATTACTACCGAGTATGTACTGTTAATTATTTTTAATTTTAGGTTACCGGTAGATTCTTTTTAGTCTAGTTTCAATTTTTCATCAGGACAAATGCTTATGTGATAATTAACCTGAAATCAGTTTAATAAAAAAAAGACCATAGTGAAATGCTTATAGTTATAACTAGGGCAAGGGTTTTTATGATATAGCAAATTTTTTTTTTGTAAGAGTGATATGTTTCTTAAATATATATATATATATATATATATATATATATATATATTTAAAAAACATATATATATAATGTCCACCTTTGTGGTCTCGAGGTAGCGTGCTGCCTGTCATGCAGCGGGCCCGGGTTCGATCCCCGGTCGGGACAGTTTTTCTGGGTGAGGTTTTTATCGGGGGTTTTCCTCACCTCTAAGACAAATGTCAGGAAAAAAATAAGGCCAAAACGGTCCCCGAAATCATATGGCCATCATCATTATCCTTATCATTATCATCAATATCATCCTTCAACGGTGTGGAAAGCAACGGGAAGCTACCACACCTACAATTCCCTAGTAAAGCTGCAAGCATA
Organism: Diploptera punctata; assembly: GCA_030220185.1. Lineage (NCBI taxonomy): Eukaryota > Metazoa > Arthropoda > Insecta > Blattodea > Blaberidae > Diploptera > Diploptera punctata. The sequence continues at coordinate 16,094 of JASPKZ010002291.1, read as the reverse complement.
GCATGAAAATGCAGTGAAGGACCTGCCTTCGGGTAAATTACTATGGATGGATGGATATATATATATATATATATATATATATATATATATATATATATATATATGCAAAACTAATATTGGATTAAAGTAATTTGTTAAGTCATATTTATGCATATTTGGTCATTTATATGTGACAAAGCATATTATAGCAATTTATTGGTCATATTCGTCATATTTTCACTCTTTTATGAAGTCAAGAACTTCTACCGAACAATTCATTTCTTCCGTGTTACTTTGAGTTGTTAAATTTCTCAGAATTTTGTTTCTTGTAAAATCTATCTTTGTCTCTTATTTCGTTTCAATTCACTGTAAGAACTTGCGTATACGTGTATACCTGAATAAATATTAATGCATTGTCTTGTGACAAGCAGGTAGCTACTGATAATTTTAATAAAATAAAAATGCATAGGCCTACTACAATATCAAATTTCGTACTTTAGTTTCCTTCTCATTTGTATTTTACTCTTAAATTAATTCTCAATTCTTATAAACTGATTTACTAATTGATTTTACAACTGAAATTATTACATAATTATAATATCATTAGCTCATATTTTTTGTTATAGTGCATATTTTTGTAAATTTTAGGTCATAACTGCACACATTTTTTTGCATATTTTGGTGCTTTTTTAGGTCATAAAAATTCTAGCCCTAGTTATAACTAGGGCTGAAAAAAGTATAGTTATAGGCTAGGCTGCATCGAACTTAGACCGTTGTATATTGACTTAGGCTTTCACGGCCGGAGTTACTATGATGACCTTGCAGAAGATTTCCGGGCTGTTGGCCGTGGTCGTTGGTGAACTACAAGCCTCAAGACCCACGGTCAACAGCCAGGAAATCTTCTGCAAGATCATCTTAGACCGTTGTGTTTACAAACTGCACGTTGACACGCGCTACTCGGGACAGACTTCTAGTACAGTCCGCTTTGTGTAAGTATGTACTCATCTTTGCACAATTTTTGTTTTGGCATTCTGATACAACCACACGCCACGTAAACAGGTATATTACTGAGGAGAATCGAACGTACACACTCTCCGCTCCGAGCAGGCAGTGGAGACGCTCGACAAAGACACGCATTTTGTAAACAATGTGTATAGAAATTAGTTATTATTGCCTCACTCTGATGGTTAACCGTTTATATAAAAGCGGGTGCCGCGCGGCATTGCTTAGCATGCGGTGTTGTCACGTTTCTCATAGCGCTATGGGTGTTATATTATTTTGTATTGTTTAACTTTTAAAATTAAAATTATATATGTATGTATTTATTTAATAATTTAAATTCTACATTATATAGCTTGTAGGTCTACATACATTTAATATTCATACAACATCATGATGAAATTATTATTATTATTATTATTATTATTATTATCATCATCATCATCATTAACTGTTCTGTCTGAAATATTTTCCCATGGTCGCTACTTGTTGAAATCTCTTATATATTAAACACATATAATATACAGATATTGTATTATTATTCGAGCTACATATCACAATAAATCACTGATAATTATAACAATTAATTACGGTATACAATTTTAAAACTGAATCGACTGCTCTATGTTCTGAGTTTTAATTGAAACTGAAGGAAGAATAGCAATCTGGCAACATCGTGGTAGTCGCGGCTGTCGAGATCTTTGTACTTTAATAACATATAACAGCTGCGGGAAAATAAAGAACAAGCCGCTTGTTAAGCATCATAGTGAGGCGATAATACTATCCTGATACCGGTACTTTTTTCAGCCCTGATCATAACATAATGAAGTCGGGGACTGTTACAGTTAAACAGTTAAATTTAAAACATAACCTTATTTTGTACATGGGAACCCAAACTTAATCTTATTTATAATTGATTTTATTAAACACAATGTGTACATTTAGAGTTTTCACCAGTCTTTTGTAATTTTGGGGAGAGGCTGAGTTCTGCTTTTGCATTTCATTAGGTGGTACTTGGAGCATGGCTCGTCGCAAAGCTTACATCTGCAGTCCTCCTTGGGGTCGTGGTATGACGGATTCTGACATATTTTCCGGTGGAAACCATGCGCGGCGATGCGTGTGTATAGGTGGCGAAGTTGGAAGTTCGGTCCTTTCCACACATCAGTTTTCATCGTTTCTGTGTCCATTATTTCCATCGGTATTGCATTGGCTTTGTTTTGTCTCTCTTTGATGGCGTCTTTATATGCCTGGGTTTCTGGTAGATTGAAGCGAAGCTTGATGTCCTGAATGAAGTAGGATTCATGTGCTATTCTGTAGGCGTAGCTGTTTCTTGTGTACTTTGAGAGTGACAAGGCCCTCTTGAGATATCTGGCTTTGACATTCTTTGTATAACATTAATAACACTTGTTCAAGTAGACCAAAGTATGTATTATTTTCTCATTTATTAGCGTCGACATACTCGTACATTTGATGCCAACTTTAACGAATGAGGGTATAATACATGTATTTTACAATCATTTTGAAAGCAAGGCATACTGGTAAACAGTGATTTTACTCCTTTTAGTCCTTTGAAACAATATAAAAATGACTTTCACTGCCATTACGATTCGAATGACTACATTAATTTAATTCAATACCGGTTTTTATAAGCTTTATGGCACATTCAGTTTCTATTAATGTTATATTTTTGTGCATTAAAGTGTTTATCTACTATTATAACAATCAGTGACGCTTTAGTTCGTAGTTACCAGGCAACAAAACCTATACTTTATATTCTAACAAAACACAAAACTCGCTATAAAAACATAAAATACAGATTCAACAGTACATTTTTTTTTTCTTCCCAAAGCCCACATTATTCTTTCCCTAAACATATCGTTTTCGTAATAAATACATTTCATTAAATATACCAAATGTGTCCAACGTTGTGGTCTCGAGGTAGCGTGATGCCTTGTCACGCAGCGGGCCCGGGTTCGATTCCCGGTCGGGACAGGCTCCTGGGTGAGGTTTTTTTCGGGGTTTTTCCTCACCTCTAAGACAAATGTCAGGAAGCTTAGGGCCCAACGGTCCCCGAAAATCATCTGGCTATCATCATCATCATCATCATCATCATCATCATCCTTCACCGGTGTGGAAAGCAACGGGAAGCTACCACACCTTTAATTCCCTAGTAAAGCTGCAAAGCATAGCATGAAAATGCTACGAATGCAGTGAAAGACCTGCCCTGGGATGGATGGGTACTAAATGTACAACATATACTAAAATACCTGAAAGTAGATAAAATGTTGTACACAACACGTTACAAAATTATGTTTAGTAACTCGCTACACTGCTTTCGGTCGTGTTCTAACTTGAACATCTCGTTACTAAACCTCCGCTTTTGTTACTAGTCGTCTAAATATCTATTAATTCTGAGAAAAAAAATATGTTATCAGTATGTGTGAAACTATGGATACAAATTTTCGAAAGAAGTAGATAACAAAAATCTATACATCATATTTTTAGCACTGTCACACGTCCGAGAATTTATTTTAGCTATTTATTTCGCTATATGAAAGAGATAAAATAGGAGGTAAACTCTTATACAGTGAAACTTGTTTAATCCGGTCGTGAATAATGCGGTAATCTGTCCAATGTGAACAAATTTATTGGTCCCGGCGAATAAAAGTAATTTTTCGAGTATTTATTTTGCATAAAACGGAAACTGTCCAACGCGGAAACGGAAGGACATTTCTACACAATTAGTGACAAATTATATAAACCGGAAAGACAAAGAAATAAATTAGTTTCCACTTAATTGAATTACCGTTAGGCCAAAAAGAAAAACAATAAGGAATGACTTGTGCCGCCGGGTAAATTTCAGATTCTACCTGTGCCTGCATTTTTATTTCGGCCTAACTGCACACCTGTTATGCGAAATACAGATACCTGTCTTACAATTAACCATTGCACTGTAACATCTTAAATTAGTTTAATTTATGAGGCCGATATTTCACAGGTAGTGTTCTGAATTTACGCAATAAAGATGGCTAAAACGTATGTATCATTGTCCGAAAAAGTGAAAGTGGTAAAGATAAATCACCAAATTTCCGGACCGATGCTCCAAAGTCAAGCTCTAGCTGTTGCTAAACCCTTAGGGATTTAGGCATCTTCAAGTTGATTGGACAGTTTTAAAAGAAGGCACAATTTAAAGTGGAATGAAATTTGTGGGGAATCAAAGGATGTGGACGAAAGTATAGTTAGTGAGCGGAAAACGAAACTGCATACTTTAATTTCAGGATACGCACCTAAGAGACATTTTTAAAGCAGACGAAACGGGACAGTTTTCCGCGCGTTAGGCCCTACCGTCAAAGTCGCTCGCAATATTATAGGCCTATTTCACTTTTCAAAGGCTGCGGGGTTAAAATTAATCCAAGGTACATAAAAAGACATACGATACTCTATTATCTAAGATTTTTAATAAGTTTTAGTTTTTTATAATGCGGAATTTTGTCTAATGTGGAAGAAAAAAATTGGCCCCATGCGATTCCACTTTGAACAAGTTTTACTGTATTAAACTTGTTCAAAGTGGAATCGCATGGGACCAATTTTTTTCTTCCACATTAGACAAAATTACTGTATTAAATGTGATATCGAATGAGGCAGAGTTCGGTCTCCAGAGAAATTCTGAACTATGACACAATGGTAATATTAGGTAGAAACATTCAATTGAAACTGTTATACTTATTTAATATTTTATTTAATGACGATCTTTAACAATTTTAGTCATTAGCGTTTCAATTACAATCTAGGCTTGAAAGGACCGAGTAATGTTGCTCAGAGGGGCCTTTACTTCCGATCCAAAAGAAGCCCTACTCAGGATTTTATCTATCTATAATGGCGTAGCCCATTTTTGAGCCATTGTCTTTCCAAGGAATAACTAGACCAAGTTAATTCTTCTTTTTCTTCTTATTCTTGCAAGGATTAAACCTTTTTGGTTCGTTCCGGCTCCAAGTATCATAGCTGCTGTGTCCATCTCTTTCGTGAACATACCCGATCTCTTTTCCCCCCTCTTGGTTCATAGTTTAGACTTTTCCTAGGAAACTGTTGGTATACATTTTGCACCGACATGTTCATACCTTTTTCTTCTATAGGCCTACTCTTCTATTTTATCTGTCAAACTGAATATTTGTAGTTCTTTACGGATATCTTCAGTTCGTTTTTTATCCTGCCACAAATCGTTAGTTACCTTATTTGCTTATGATGACATGTAGTTAACACATCGACACAATGAGACATCTAACAGGCAACTAAGGTATTACTAGGAGTTGAGGTCGGTAAATTTTGCTTAGAGGCCTTTTTATTCAGGCTTAAGGATCTTTTTCAAGGCTGAAAATCTTCAGACTCGGACTCTCCCCACTGCAGGTCCCTCCTGTAAGGACTTTGCTCCTTGGATTTTTTCGTCCTAAAATAATCCATCGCCCCCGTCCGGGTTTTGAACCCTCGACTCTCGGAACCAGTGTCAAGGAGCATAACCACTAGTACAAAACACCGCTACCGACTATTCAAGATTTTTCGCTCTTGATAATCTATCAAACCCGACCATGACATGTGTCTTACATGTGGAGACAAAATCCCCCAAAAAAATGCTCACTCAGGAAACTTGTCCCGGCCGGGTATCGAACCCGGGACCTCGGCGTGACAAGGTAGCACGCTAACTGGAGACCACAACGGTGGACTTTGTTTTTAATATTTGTTTATAATTAAATTTTATAGTCGCAGCGGATTTGGTGATCCAATGATTCAATCGATAAAGCCATGATATAGTTGCTTTAAACTTTGAACTGCCTTTTATATACAGTATTCACAAAAATAAAAACACTTGATTGTCCCATAATAGACGGTAAAAATTCCGCATTTTTTCGTGCGATAATATTTTACTTTCAAATTACAGTCACACTGGCACGAGGTACTTAACCAAGGGATTAAGGACAATATTATTCCCTCTGTACACTAGGTATACATAATGGCGCATAGCCGGTTGATGCATAACGGCGTCCATATACAGCCTACGGGGGCATGCCGTAGCGTAGTGGTTAAGGCACTGAGCTACAAGTCGGAAGGTCGAGGGTTGAAGTCCCGGTGCGGTCAGGATTTTTAAACTGACCAAAACCTTCTGGCGCACTATAGCCCTGGGGACTCTAACGGAAATGAGTACCAGACGCTTGTTCTGGGGTAAAGGCGGCCGTCACGCAGGGCTGACAACCCGGCTGACATCAAGTGCCGATTGTCTAGAAAAAATGGGAGCCCTAACCTCCCACTACCCCAAGGGCCTCCCGAGATCTTTTGTGGGATCACTTTACTTTACTTTTTTTATATATATAGCCTACATATATGTTACCTTTTCCTAATTTATATCAGTGTTTTCAAATATTCCCATACATGTAGCTTATTGATTGAAGTTTGGTTATCGCTTTAAATATCATCATATCTGGGAATATTTGAAAACACTGATATAAATTACGGAAAGGTAACATATCTTTATATACGGACGTCGTTATGCATCAGCCGACTATGCGCCATTATGTAGGTTTCGAGAAAAGTACGTTTAAAGCAGCGGTTCCCAGCCTTCTTGGACTCGCGAACCCTTTTCACAACGATCTGAGTTAGGTGAACCACTGACTTTTAAATGTAGGTACATACAGTAAACGTGCATAAAATCTAATTTCGAGCAAAAGGTTTAATAACTTTAAATTAACTTAACCCCTAACGGTTAAAATTTAAACTTACTCTAGTTACGGCTTGAAAGTTACACAACGTGTAGGCCTAGTTGCAACCACAGATGTTAAATAAAGTCTCAAATCACTTTCAGCACAAAGTCTGTTTTTGTATTTATTTTTAAAATAGGCACATGAAGAAAACGACTTTCGCGAACTCCTTGAAATATTTTGCGTTCCCACTGAGGGTTCGCGAACCACAGGTTAGGAAACGATGGTATAAAGTTTAAGTTCATCATCTTCATCATCCAGGGATTATGCTTGTTGGCTCGTTTTAGTTCCATGAAAGCTAGAATTGTTAAAATTGTTCAGACCATCTTCTGTGTGGGCGTCCAACATTTCTCCTTCCGTGCGGTTTATAATTTAGAAATCATTTTGGAAATCTTTCTTCATGCATTCTATCAATTTTAAGTTAATCTTCACTATTTATTGTAGCAACAAACTAACAATACTGGATATTGCAAGTTATTTTCCTTGTTTGGCAGTTATGCATCAACAACCTAAGAGAGGGAACATTTGGCGCTTAGCTGCATGATTCAAAATTTAGATTAGCATTTCTGAAGATCTAGTTTCATACCAGTTTGTTGCAAAACTTAGAAATTCTGATAAGACTGAACAGCGTTTACATTTTTTAAAATAATAAGGCTATATTTAAAGATTTGTAGCTGAAAGTGTGCGTATACTTACTTCATGAGCCAGTGCAACAGATGACATTAAAATATTAATTAAAAAATGGCGCTGAGCCGGCTGATCCAAAACATCGTCCATATATAATTCTTCTGACGTGCGTATGTCACTGAAATTATCCTAAACAACTGGATCGATTTTGATTAAATGTTTTGTGTGTGTTTGACTGGGTCCCTCGATGGCTTAGATTCACAATAATTAGACCCGGTAGGTGGCGCTGCGATCGGGTTATAGAAGCTAAAAAAAAAAAGGACATCGGTACACTAAAAAAACTCGCTCTTTGGACGCTTAAATTGCTTAAGCTGCCTAAATCGTAACAAATACACCGAATCAATGTACACAGAATATAATATCTAAAAACAATCTACAAAAAAAGTATATCTTTTACCATTTTTGTCTTTCAGCTCATTGATGCCAGAAGATCTGAATAAGTAGATTCCCGGCCAACGTCGGGTACTCAGGACCGGATATCTAAAAATAATTAAAATATCAATTTATATTTGTTTTTACTTTTACTTACTCAACTAAACATGAAAACATAAAAATAGTTGTTATGAGTTATCCGTAAAAGATAGACATATGCTGTTGCAGATTTTTTGTAGATTTTTTCAGGTATTCAAGTCTGTGTACATTAAATTGGTGTATATGTTATGGTTTAGACAGCGTAAGCCATTTAAGCGTCCAAAAAGTTAAAAAAAAAAACATGTTTTTCACTACAAAGGGTGATTTTTAAGGGTGAGAAGGGTTCAGTATTACAATTCTATTATAGCCTAAAACCTTCCCGGGAAACTCCTGAACATTTTGCAAAAAGCTCCATGACAATTGGTTGAACGGTGTGGCAGCGCATAAAGGACAAATAGACAAACAAACAAACGAAGACCGACATACATTCGTTTTTATATATATGGATATTAAAAACCAGCTCAGAAATAACACTGAGCAACAAAAAAGAAACTTTTTTTTGTCTCAGAAAGAAAAATATGTGATTCTGATAGTATTTTTTCTCCAGAATTCAAATATGATACCGGTTTTTCCCCATCACGCAAGGTTTGCGAGGACATGCATTTATAATTTCATACACTTTAATATTTTCTAATTCGTGACTACACAATATTCGAACATTCGGACTCACCTAGAGAGTAGGAAATGACGATTTTCTGCTATATTTCGCCTGTGGAGCATCCCTCTTGATGGTCCAATAATAATCGGCCAGCATATTAGGATTCCATTTGCCTTGATATCTCTTTTCCATAGCTGAAGTCTCCTGAGTTAGCTCATTTGGTTTTATTTTACAATGGACAAATGGACGAAAAAAGTTTATTAAAAAATAATTATTTAAATCCATTAATTGAAACTGAAATAAAAAAACTGTGGATGATGGAGAAATTCCGAATATATATTAGAAAACACGATATAAAAACTGCATTAAGTGCAACTATTGGCACTCATGAGACAAAAATCATGTTGACCAGTGTTATTAATTAATTAACTCTTGCGGGCAGGAAAATTCTGAGAGGTGATATAATGGCAGAGACCATGTTGCAGCGATTGTTTGTAATTATGTGGGCGTCATCGGTAAAGTTCTACCTTCTACTCAATCGACTTGTGGTCGATTCCTGAAGGGGTAGTACGTTTAAATATACACTTTGGATCTGGGTGTGTAACCTGTATTTGCGTAAAAAAAGAAAAAAAAAGATGATAATAATAATAATAATAAATTATGAATGTAGAAAATATATTGTACATGAGATTGAGGAAATCCAACTAAGATGGTATGAACATACAATGACAAGAAGGGACACAGAAACAAACAAAGAAATATTGAAATGGATACCTCCTGGAAAAGGGAAACGTGGTAGACCAACGTGGATAAAGGGAATTCAACACAACACGAAGAAGAGAAATATGATAGAAGTAGACATGCAAGTCGGGAAGTGTGGAAGAAAAAAAATGTATGTTTTGGTTGAGGATACCTGTGTAAATAACAAACAATCCTGAAAAAAAAGAAATAATAATAATAATAATAATAATAATAATAATAATAATAATAATAATAATAATAATAATAATAATAATAATAATAATAATATATTTATTCTGGCAGAATTAAGGCCATAAAGGCCTTTTCTTCCACTCAATCAATACAAATTACAAATACATATTTATCAGTATAAATTATATTTTATGTACACTATACTAATTATAAGGAGATAAAAATATTTTAAATGTTGCAGTGTAAATTTCATGTACCAAACAAACATTTGTACGATAATAATAATAATAATAATAATAATAATAATAATAATGATAATGATAATGATAATGATAATGATAATGATAATGATAATGATAATGATAATGATAATGATAATAATAATAATATAAATATAAATTATACGAGAAACGCCAATTAATATATGTACCTTGCACTGGATAATGATGAAGTCGAGGTTAGAGCAAATATAAATTTAGATTTATTTTAAAAGATGCCAACGTCCGGCAGCCTCTGATTTCTTGTGGTAGGGAATTTCAGTTGCGAGAAGTGAAGGTAGTATATGACATGGAGTGATGTGATGTCCTACCCAAGATAAACAAAGTAAAAACGAAAAAGAGAGAAATTGGTAAAATAAACTGTGAAAAAAGATAAGTAAAAAAAACGCAAGAGAAAGTTTCATCTCCTAAAAAATGATGATAGTTTCTATCATTTTAGCATTTTTGTGTATTTGAGGTAAACGAATTTGATACTACTATATTAAAGTATTAGTTAATTAATTAATAAAATATATTTTGAGATACACGTACAGGCTCCATTGAACCTAAACATAAAATGTTCACAACGATGATTATTTCATTACTTGGATCCATGCTATTTTTTAATGAGGATTCTTTACTACATGTGACGCGAATTTTTTTTAACTTCCAATCAAACATCATGCGCATGCGCCAACAAACACGAAAACGGTTTACACTATGGAATCACTGGATGCAGCCAAAATATAGGCTACACGATATTTAACGAACCTAAAAGCTAACCTAACGCAATTTAAGCACTCTAACCTGTGAAAGAATGCAACACCTAAAAATAAATAGTTTGTTCTGAAATTCACAAGTTCTGTACAGTTAATTAGTGTATACTCAATGTTGGCTGTACTGCAACATGTCTTTGTTGTTGCATTGAATATTCGTTAAAATCAATATGGCTACCACGTTTTCATTCAATGTATATATTAAAATATAATGGTAAAATGTATTGAAATAATCGTTAGATAAATTAAAAATCATTGTAAATGGTGGGAAATAATTTGAAAAATAAATTCCTGAGAATAACATTTGACAGGAGTTTACGAAAGAATTAAAAAATGTCGCGTCACAAGTAGCAAAGTTTCTCCGAATCTAGTTTAAGATTCTTTAATCATAATTGTTCGTTAGACCTGATCTGTGATAGAAAACCTTTATTATTTATGCTAACTAACTGACTGACTCTATCGAACCTGTAGGTTCGTGGCCGCGCGGACATAATCTCTCCAAACATCCCTATTCTGAGCTAATGTTTTCCAATAATTCTCTGTATAATCTACTTCCCTCAAATCGTGGATAATGTTATTCTCCCACCTCATTCTTGGTCTATGAACTGGCCGTTCTGATTTTCCTATAAAGAAGCTTCCATGCACCTCTTTCATCCCCCATACGTGCCACATGTCCTGCCCATCGCAATCTGCGAGACTTAACTGTTCTTATTATATCTGACTTCCTATACATATCATGTAGCTCACTTTTATGTAGTTTTCTCCATTCACCTGTCTGTTCATCTCTTTTTTTTGACCCAAAAATTGTTCTAAGAACTTTATTGTCAAATACTCCTAATCTTCCATATAATATAACTGGTGGAATAACAGTTTTATTTATTTTCAGTTTAACGTTTTTTTAAGGAGTTGGGACGACAAGAGTCCCTGTAATGCGTAATAGCATGCATTTCCAGAATTGAGTCTATGTTTAATTTCCTTGTGCATCTTGTTCCTATTCGTAATTATTGTTCCTAGATACTTGAAATCAGCCTCTTCTTTATGCTATCTAGTAAAATGTGTACAAAAGTAGAGAATGTCTAGATGAGATACATTCCAGGAAGCTCCTCTGTTGTGCGTTTTTATAATGGATACAATATGAAAATATTTTTTTTGGACAAAGCGTGTTACAGCAAAAAGAAAAATTAAGATATACATAGCGAAAACAGTGACCTTATCAATAAAGGCAACAATACAATTATGCTTAAAACAGCTCAGAATCGATTGGAAACACAAGAAATAGGACTGGACTGTTTTCAAGGATAGACGGATCGATGGTTTTAAATATTCTGTAACGATTAAACATTCTCTCTGGTATGAACATATAAACTTAATTAATTGGTTGCTTGTATATCATCATGTTATGCTATGTGAATAATACAATAATGACCAGGTTACATGGCGTACTTGTAACTCACTTCTGAGGTTGGGGCGCCTGGAAGGCGGGGTTACGTTGCTCCGATGATATGATGGATTATGATGATGATAGTGGTGCGCCAGGAGAGTCCCTAATCCTAAGCTTAATCTAAGACGAATATGAATAATGATGATTTAATGATGATTTCGGGGACCGTTTGGGCCTTATAATTTTCCTAACATTTGTCTTATAGGTGAGGAATAACCTCGATAAAAACCTCACCCAGGAAACTGTCCCGACTGGGGATCGAACCCGGGTCAGCTGCGTGACAAGGCAGCACGCTACCTTGAGACCACAGCGGTGGACTCTTCCAAAACTAAATCTTTCTTTTCATCACCACAAGATAAATAAAATGATTTATTCAAATTACTTTTAACCCCCATTTAATATACTCTTCTATGAGTTTTCGACTCATATATTCCAGATCCTCATAATCCTGTGCTATAACCAACTGGTCATCTGCAAATTATAATGTATAAATAGTTGTATCTTCATTAGGTATCCCCGACCTTTACACTTTTTCTTCCATGTTTGTAAAGATTACTATATATAAATCTTGAACAACGTTGGGGATAAGCTACAGCCTTGACCTAAACCTTTTGTTACTGAAAATCCATGGGATATATTAAATTATATATAAATTCATTTTCGATTCTATTTTTTTATTTGTCTTCTTCTTATTCATAATTTGTAGGATTTGCATCCTGTTTTATTTCCAAAATCATCTATCGGAGGAAGACGTATTTGATGTGCATTCACTGTTAATCCATCTCTTGGCTGGTCTTTCTCTTCTTCTTCTCCCGTCCACTGGTCTATCTTCTTTAGCTCTTTTTGCAAATTGGTTGTCTTCCATTCTTTCTGTATGACCTTTCCAATATTTTCGTCTATCTATAATACATTTGGTTGTCTTGAATATGACGCTTGTCATTAATTCCTGTGTTGTATAACTTATCAAATAATGCTTTCCCCTGAATTGTTCTTAAGATATTCATTTCACATGTGCTTATTATTTGTTTAGTTTTTGTTGTATCAGCCCTAGTTTCTGCTCCATGTACGATAACTGGTCGAACTATCGTTTTGTATATGCGGGTTTTGCTTTCTATTGACGTATGTTTATTGCGCCAAATTAAACCTTTCATATATCCTGATATTTGTGATGCTTTATCAGCATGTTTCTTTGCTTCTTTAATTAAATTTTTAGTGTTTGTTATTATCATCATCATCATCATCATCCAGGGATTAAGCCTGTTGGCTCGTTCCGGTTTCAATAAAGCTAGAATTGTTAAAATTGTTCAGACCATCTTCTGTGTGGGCGTCCAAACATTTCTCCTTCTGTGCGGTTATAATCTAGCAATAATTTTGGAAATCTTCTTTCTGGAATTCTATCAATATGTTTCTTCCAGTCGTTCCTATATTTAATTATTCGGTCTGTAAGTTTGAAAATATTTAGTTCCATTCTCATATCTTCATTTGTTTTCTTGTTTGTTATTCATCATCATCATCATCATCACCATCATCATCATCATCATCATCATCATCATCATCATCATCATCTTCAAGGTATGGGCCTGTTGGCCCGTTTCCGCTCCCCAGCGCACTACATGCCGCAGGACGCAGGTCGTCCTTCTAACGACGTTTTGGTCTTCCTACATTTCTTCGGCCTAGGAGGCCTATAATGAAGCAGTTGTTTTGATAAACGAATTATTTTGGCATTCTTTGTATATGTTCAAACCAATTACGTTTATTTGTGTGTATTTTCTCGTTTATATTATAGATTTGTAGTTCATCTCTGATATCTTGACTTCTCTTTTGATCTCTTAGAGATACACCTACAACTGATCTGAGAAATCTCATTTCTATTGTCTCAATTTTATTTTTATCAGAGATCGTTAAAGGCAAAGTCTCAGACCCGTATGTTTAATGTTGGAACGGCTACTGTTTTGTAAAATTTTAATTGAGTTTCCCTTGTGGTCTTATTTCTCAAATATCTTCTTATTGAACCACATATCTGTTGAAATTTCCCTAATTCTCTTTCCATGTCCAAATTTTGCTGGTACGATATCATCATCCCAGATAATTGAAACAAGTTACTTGTTCAATTATGTTTGCTCCAATTACAATTTTTGTCCTTTTATGCTGAGTTCCAATAAATGCCATTGACTTGTTTTCTCTGTTGATATATTTAATTATAATCGTTTATTAGTTTCCATATTTATAAATGATCTTTGTAGTTGATTTTCTGAGGAAGCTACAATGATCTGGTCATCTGCGAATAAAAGACAGTTCATTTTTGTACCGTTTATCATAAAATGTTCATCTAAAAAAGTTTGCCATGTACTAATGATATCATCTAAATATATATTAAAAAGTATTGGCGAAATTAATACTCCTAAATAATTAAATTCTGATACTTGTTCTATAATTTTTCTTTCCATACTTATTTGCATCTTACTTTTTATTTATAAGTTTATAAAAGTGGTTGCAAATGAGTTTTAATACAAAATGAATTGTATGAGTGGATTCTTTGAAAAGGAGAAAGATGCTACTCTTATGGCGCAATTAGAATTTTGTTGAAAATAATTAGCTCGAGGTTTTGAAGTTTAAAAAGCAGACAGACGCGTCAACAGGTCGGTTCATCGGTCCAACAGTTTTACTCTAATTAAATGTCGTTAATTATTGTCTTGCAAGTCCCGTTTCCCTTGACATTTCCGGCAGTTTACAAAAGTATGCTTCACTACTTCTAAATGAGATCTGTAAATACAAAAGCCCTTACAAAGTTTGCTTGCGTATGTTACTATGAATCGAATCATATCCAGTAGCTACATTAAAACCAACCCAACTCATACTTCTCGGCTAAACTTTACAACCTGTGACGTGGCTTTTTTAATTCCTTCATAAACTAACTCTAACTCACTGGTACTATCGAACCTGTAGGTTCATGGCCGCGCTGACATAACAGATCTCCATAAATCCCTATCCTGAGCTAATGTTTCCAATCATCCCCTGTAAAATCTACTTCCCTCATATCACTGTTGATGTTATTCTCCCACCTCATTCTTGGTCTACCAACTGGGCGTTTCCCTGTGGTTTTCCTACAAGAAGCCACCTTGCATGCCTTTCATTCCCATTAGTGCCACATGTCCTGCCCATCGCAGTCTACGAGACTTAACTGTTCTTATTATGTCTGGCTTCCTATAAAGACCATGTATTTCAATGCTAAGTAGTCTTCTCCATTCACCTGTCTGTTCATCTTCTTTGGTACAAAATGTTCCTAAGAACTTATTCTCAAATACTCGTAATCTCCTTTCCTCCCTTAAAGTAAGAGTCCATGTTTCGCATGCATATAATATCCATCCATAGTAATTCTGCCCGAAGGCAGGTCTTTCACTGCAATCATAGCATTTTCATGCTATGCGTTGCAGCTTTACTAGGGAATTGTAGGTATGGTAGCTTTCCGTTGCTTTCCACACCGGTGAAGGATGATGGTGATGATGATGATGATGGCCATATGATTCCGGGGATCGTTTGGGCCTTAAAGTTGTCCTGATATTTGTCTTAAGGGTGAGGAAAAACCACGATAAAACCTCACCCACAAAAACTGTCCCGACTGGGGATCGAACCCGGGCCCACTGCGTGACAAGGCGCACGCTACCTCGAGACCACAGCGGTGGACCCATATATATATCTGGTAGAATAACAGTTTTATATATTTCAGTTTAAACGTTTTTTGAAAGGAGCTGGGACGTCAAGAGTCTGTAATGCATAATAGTGCGCATTTCCATAATTGCGCCTATGTTTAATTTCTTTGTGCACTCATTCCTATTTGTGATTATTGTTCCTAGGTATTTGAATTCAGCCACTTTCGTCAAAATTTCCCTCATTTGTCATTAGCTGTCCCATTTCCATTATGTAATATATTTCTGTGTTTGGCCACATATTTAGTTTTATTGATATTTACTTCCAGTCCCAATTTGTTAGTGTTACTCAATAGTTGTGCGTTGTTGGCCTTTAGTATCGCCTCGCTATAGCTCAACGACATATTTTTAAATTCCTTCAAAACTCCTGTCAAATTTTATTCCTAGGATTTCGTTTTTCAAGTTATTTTCCCTCCATTTACAATGATTTTTATATTTTTTTCTAACGTTTATTTCAATGTACTTTCTTTGATATTTAACTACATACGTAGCATGAAGA
>JASPKZ010002290.1:0-24733 GCA_030220185.1 Diploptera punctata | reverse complement strand
GTGTAAATAATAATCGCGATAAGTCACGAAAAATATGCAAGTAAATAAACACTGAATATGAAACACAATTTTAAAAAATGGCCTAAATGTTCAAATTGTTCATTAACAAACGGAACATATTGCTTACAAGTGAAGACTTTAGTTTAGGTGTAAACTCAGAAATTATTGCGAATCAAGTAGCTGTGGATTTTTTAATAATATGTTTGACATTAACTGTGTGTGAGTACAATGCATGAAATACATTTTACATGTCAATGCCTGATTGTTTGGGGGAGAACTATCTAACAATTATTTTGGATGATGGAAAAAGAGAAAGAATCGTGTGTAACGTGCGAACTGCATTGTCGAAAATGTAAGACAAACATAAATTTCAAAACATTCAAGTGAATAAAAGGAAATATGAGGAAAATGTAATGTTTTTTATGTTGTGAGGAGCATTGGTGGTGGAAGGGAGGACTGCAATCAGGATTCTCTGCCAAAAAACAATATAACGTAACAAGTGGTGTGAGAGATAGCCTACAGCCAAACCAAGTTATTTCAGATGATGACGTTTGTGTTGACTTAGATTTATAATTTTTGATCTGAAAATGCATCAATGAAAATAAGCGTACAAATGCGCATGTTGCAGAATTATATTAACGTGCAAGGCGATGCCTCTTTTAGTGCCTCGACTAAGCCTGTAAACCACCAACAAAATAAAAGAGTGCTGCTGAAATTATTCCACGAGCCGCAGCAGAAATGATTGTGGCTCCAGCGTAGGTATGGACCATAATGGAAGAATATTATCTTCCATCATTCAATAGAAAGTTATGGAGTCACAATTTATCACATATTTGACAGGTGGTGATTCTGATGCCTTTCAAAGTGACGAGTAGAGAGCTGATTATATAATCAAAAATACTTGAATGCATTAACCACATCACTCACTCACTCACTGGCACTATCGAACCCGTAGGTTCATGGCCGCGCGGACATAAGCTCTCCATACTTCCCTATCCTGAGCTAATCCTTTCCAATCATTCCCGGTATAATCTACTTCCCTCAAATCATAGTTAATGTTGTTCTCCCACCTCATTCTTGGTCTACCAACCCAACGGGCCGTTTTTCCTTCTGGCTTTCCTACAAGAAGTTTCCAGGCACGTACTTTCATTCCCCATACGTGCAACATGTCCTGCCCATCGCAGTCTACGAGACTTAACTGTTCTTATTATATCTGGCTTCCTATAAAGACCATGTAGTTCATTGTTATGTAGTCTTCGCTCCATTCACCTGTCTGTTGCACTCTCTCTTTGGTCAAAAATTTCCTAAGTACTTTATTCTCAAATAACTCGTAATCTCCTTTCCTCCCTTAAAGTAAGAGTCCATGTTTCGTACCCATATAATATAACTGGTAGAATAATAGTTTTATATATTTTCAGCTTAACGTTTTTTGAAAGGAGTTGGGACATCAAAAGTCTCTGCAATGCATAATAGCAAGCATTTCCAGAATTGAGCCTATGTTTAATTTCTTTGTGTGCATCTCATTCCTTTTGGTGATTATTGTTCCTAGGTATTTGAATTCAGCAACCTCCTCAAAATTTGCCTCATTGTCACTAGCTGTCCGTTTCCATTATATACTGAATTCTCTACGTGTGACCATTATATTTAGTTTTAACTGATTTTTACTTCCAGTCCTAATTTTCTTAGTGTTACTGAATAGTGTGTGCGTGTTGGCCTTTAGTATCTCCCTCGCTAGACGACCAGTAGTACTTACATCATCAGCATAAAACTAACAGCTTATTAATACCATTCAGTTGTAAGCCTTCCTCATGCTCTAAAGAGTTAATGGCATGGCTCTAGTACAAAATTAAATAGTAGAGGAGATAGTGCAGCTCCTTGCTTTGAACCCATTCTGGATTTCAAAAAGTGTCTGAAAAACTGTTTGCCTACACGCACCCTACTCTTTGAGCCATTTAGACACATTCGTATAAGTCTAACTAACTTTTTAGGAATTCCGAACTCCAGCAGGATACTATATAACTTCTCCCTCTTAATTGAATCATATGCCTTTTTTGAAGTCTACATATAGTTGATGTACAGTACCATTATATTCCCATTTTTTTTTCTAAAATCTGTCTTATACTAAAAATCTGATCTGGTTGTAGACCTTGTTTCTTCTAAATGCACATTAATATGATCCCTAGAATGTCATCAATATAGGGACGTAAGTCTGCTGACTAATATATTTGTTAGAATTTTGTAACGAAGTTGAAAGTAATGAGATGGCCTGTAGTTGTTTGCAATCAGTTTTATCTCCTTTCTTATAAATTGGTACGATAATTGACTTCTTTCCATTCATCTGGAAGAGCTTCTTTTTCCCAATCATACTAAGCAACCAGCGTATCTTGTCCATCAATTTTTCTCCCCCTGATTTTATCAGTTCTGCTGGGATCTCCATCTGAACCTGATGCTTTATACATCTTCAATTTTTCAATTGCCA
This sequence comes from Diploptera punctata, assembly GCA_030220185.1. Taxonomy (NCBI): domain Eukaryota; kingdom Metazoa; phylum Arthropoda; class Insecta; order Blattodea; family Blaberidae; genus Diploptera; species Diploptera punctata. The sequence continues at coordinate 22,254 of JASPKZ010002290.1, read as the reverse complement.
TTTGAACCTCTAATGCATTAACCACATTCACAAACAAATTGTTGGAAGTCTGAGGAGGCGGCTTATAGAAGCAGTATGAGAATGCGAATAGTCCCCAACAAGAAGTAACATTATGCAATCAAGGCCAGTTTGGCCCAGCTATTTACTGATCCTGATTTATTGTAAAATTCTTTTCATATGAAATACTAAAATCCGAAAGATATGTTGTACCTTAACTTGGAAGAGAAAGCAACGTTTTAAATCTAATCTTGTTGTCAGAATAGCAACATATGCTGCTGTTGTGTTTAATGATAAGAATAAAGTAAGCCTCCATGACCTTGAAAATGACGTTTCACGCCATGAGTGTTCACTAGACAGATTGATGAACAACGTTCAATATTTACAGGATTCTGAAGTGAAAATTAACCCAACTGTTTGGACAGAGGAAGAAAAGAGCTGTAGAAGATGAAAGTGAAGGGCACCACTACAGTTATTATGGATTTTAAACTCTTTTTTGTTGTTTGTGTCTACAATTGGACTTCCAAATCAATATCTCGGCCGGATGACAGGAGTTTCGAAACACACATGAAATAGGTAAATAATGACTGACCCAATTAATTGTTAGTTATCAGAAATTCAGTGTCATCATTGAAGACAACACAAGACCATATGTGAATATTTAATTAAATACAAACCTAATAAATATTAAAGAGCGCATGACTTTGATGTTCGTGGAGGTCTTTATGTGTTTCAAGTCACCACGTACGAAACTAGAAGAACCACAATTATTGTCAGAGCGCCATTTTGAGAGATATCATGTAGAGCAATACGATGTATACAGCATTAATGAAGAGGATACAGATTGACTTTTCTAAGGCAGAGATGGTGGAACAGAGATCAACTGATGGGCACAACACCTTTGAAATAAATAAGACACTTACATGGAAGAACCTCAAAAGAAAGTCCTCCAGTCAGGAGTAGAATGTCTGGCCACTCTATGTATAAACTTCCTAAAAAAAAAAAACAAAACGCAGGTAGAGTGTACAACCAAGTCCAAAGGGTGTTGTTGTTTCGCTATAACAACGCTCTTTAAGAATTAATACCATTAGCGACGCATTTAAAATCCGGCTCAAAAAAGTAAGTATTTTCGTCAGATGCCCTTTTCTTCTTTTCTAAGTTCCTTTTAGGTGCCATTAATCAAGATAGATTACTATTGTCTTCATTTTGTTTCTGATTTAGCACTAATTATAATATTTAAATACTGTAAAATTAAAAAATTCCTCTCCGGTCTGAAGTAGTGAATCTTTACACCAGATGTAATAATGGTCATCACTGGTGTATAACGATCGGTTATAGCACTTAATAATAATAATAATAATAATAATAATAATAATAATATATAATTTCTCTAATTATAATCATATCACATGCAGGAAAACTATTCGCAGACTCCCTTTCAGTACACCCTTGGGCGAGAAGAACATGGCAAGGATGTAATATAAAAGAGTAGACCCATATCAGAATACATAAATATCGAAAATAGAAACGTTGACAGTTCAAAAGTGGATTAGTTACGCTTATATCCCTACAGATGTCATGAATGGTATATGTCAACATACCGACCAATTAGGCATCCAAGTAGGCAAATCCTAGGATGCTGAAGGCTCAATTATTTTTAATAGCCTAGAATCCTCTTTATTCAGGCTTGAGCTTAAAAATGTTGAGACTTGGGATCCGCGGCTTATGTCCAACCCGTAGGACTTGGTCCAAGGATTATTGCATCCCAAAATATGTGTAACGACCCCAGACGGGTTTCAAGTCGCGAATCCTTGTATCAGAGACATGTAACATAACCACACTAGCCCAACGCGGGCACTGACAGGTAACCGCCATTTGGGAGAAATTAATCAACAAATTATCTTTTGTTCACGTTCGGGGATGTATTTTAGGATTTCTTCAATAACTGATTAAAGAAATCTAAAATAGTTACTATCGGAAATAAAATATTTTAGGATTTGAACCATTTATCTTGTGTTATGTTATTATTTAGTTATTGTGAACGTTCTTTAACAACAAATATTATAAGCTTAGCAATTCAAGTGTGGCAAAAAAAGGACATAAATTCTTCCCGGTGGTTTCTTGTTGCAAATTCTAAGTTATTTTACGTGCCGTAAATGTTGACGGGAACCACGTCTTTAATTCCGATCGGAAGGATCACATACTCAGAGTTTTACGACCTCAAACATCAATTGAACGCGACAAGATTTGAATATGAGGACCTGGGTAAGAGACCCGAGCAATGTAACCATTATTCCATCAGTATTGACTACAGGGTGTAACAAAAATAAGGAGGAGGGAAATAAAAGATAATTAATAAAAATTATCTCGTATTAGGCCTATACGCACATTACCCATGACCAGCGTTAATTTACCTAAACTTCTAATTAATTTTACGCTTATGTAGATAAAACAGTTGTTATGAATGCCTAAACAGGAGATTACAAGAGCAAATTGGAAGTAATTTGCTAGTTAAATTAATATGAGGTTCTTACCTTACGTTGCATTAGTCCTAATATGTTTATGAAACGATACTATTTGTCTTGAAAAGTTCGTAACAAATATCCTTGTACCTAGCGACAACAAGAATTATGACATAATAATCACTGTAACGTCACGGAGCAACGTCACTGAACGTAAAACTCAAAATATTACTCTAAATTAAATTAACAAAACATGAATATTTCAGTTTCATCTGCTCGGGAGTTGTTAGACAGACCAATGAACAACGCGTCCCCAACAGGTAAATTTCAAATATAATATTTTTTGTTCTTTTAAATATTAGTTATTTAATGTGATATAACGTTATGCAGTAAACATGCTGTATATTTTCAAGCTACGTTTATTGTTCATTATAACAAATTTAATTATAAGATCACAAATATTCTGTTTATATCCATTTAGAAAATATTTTCTTATTTATACATTAAAATTAAACCTCCTTGGTTTTTATATTAAACTCCGTGGCCTAACACTTGACGTACCGTGTCATTTTACTGATGTAGACGATATTCAATACAGTGTATGTGGTCAGCGTGTGGGGTGTGACTTGTATTTACTGCAGCTTCCTAAATTATACACGCTTCTGTGTAGACAAAGTAATTTATTTTACAATAACCCAGAAAATAAGCATTTTGAAAACCCCAACATATGACAGTTCGTTAGCTAAATATCTTGCCAGTATAGTGCAAACACTAGCATCGATTTAATTATACAAAACCTTCCTTAACAATCCTCTATGTTCTTTATGTGCATGAGAGTAACTTGTTCTCAGACTTCAAAATTATACATTTTTGTGATACATGACTCAGGAACTCGGCATAATTGAGGTTTGGTTTAAGGTAAATTTTAACAAATCAAATTTCGGTAAATAATAAAAACACAAAACAATTCTTGAAAAAGCGAGTAGGTAAATTAATAATTTTCTTTCTCGAATTATCAAAACACACTTAATATATACGCAAGTTATTTGGTTTTAAAAGCTGTAACTTAATCCTATTACAGACATCAGGAGACCCACGTCTCGCACTTCTTGTGCTGTACATCACCCGGGTTGTACGTCATGGCAGTTTTTACATCAAGAACATATATCTGGTACTCATTGATATTAGAGGCTGAGTCGACCTCAGTGTACGGTTCCATACTTAGCAGGTGGTGATAATATCGACCGCATCTGAAATGAATCTTTCGACCATCGAAATGGCATCATATTATCATAACGAATTATGCAACTTGTCTCCAGCTAACTGTTTCAGCTCATTGAACAAATGTATCCTATTTTTGTTTCATGTTGGTACTCGTTCCTAAACAAAACAAAATGAATATCCTATTTATGTTTCCTTTTTTTCCTTAACCCCCTTATTTGTTTCATAAACCACACAAGAGAACTTCAAAATCTATGTCCTGGGTGAACAACAAGCAAAACTGTGAACCACACATTTAACAGGTAGAATGTGACTAGACCCTTAGTTATCAGAATTCCAAGTCCAATATCAAAGATAGAAAAATGCAAAGCAAGTTAAGAAATAAATAGGCTTACTCAGATGTAAATAACTGAGCGAAAATGCTAAATTATTGATTTAATAATAATAATCCTAATAAATATATGCGAAAATCAGACAACGGCTATCGCTTATGAGAGGAACAAAAGCTAAAGATGATTCTGTAAAATATGAATTAAAAAACTTGAAAAATGATGAAATGCGGCAAGGATACCAAATCAAAATTGCTAATAGATTTGAAGTACTGGAAACGTCAGATGACAATGTGACAAACGAAGAAGAAACTGATATAAATAAAGAATGGGAGGCTATAAGAGATACTATTAAATTGTCAGCATCAGAAAGCATTGGTTGTTTAAAAAAGAGGCAAAAAAAGAATTGGTTTGATGAGGAATGTGCCGACATTGTAAAGAAAAGAAAGCTAGCAAAAATGAAATGGTTACACGAGCCAAATGAGGTAAATTTAGAGCAATTGGGTAGTGTTAGACGGGAAACCACCAAGTTACTAAAGAGTAAAAAGAGGGAATATTTGAGAGAGAAGATTAATGATCTTGAAATGAACGCAAAAAATAGGAACATTAGAGAATTATATCAGGGATTTAGTATAGAGAAGAAAGGGTTTCAGGCTAGAACAAACATAATTCGGAATGAAAATGGGGATGTGATTGCAGATTCTAAGAGTATATTAAATAGATGGAAAAGTTACTTTAATCAGCTATTAAATGTACATACAGAACAAGACTTTGAGGAGGATAACTTACAGACAGCGAAATGCTAGTCGCAGAGCCAGGTGCATTAGAGGTTGAAATGGCAATTGAAAAATTGAAGATGTATAAAGCATCAGGTTCAGATGAGATCCCAGCAGAACTGATAAAATCAGGGGGAGAAAAATTGATGGACAAGATATGCTGGTTGCTTAGTATGATTTGGGAAAAAGAAGCTCTTCCAAATGAATGGAAGGAATCAATTATCTTACCAATTTATAAGAAAGGAGATAAAACTGATTGCAACAACTACAGGGGCATCTCATTACTTTCAACTTCGTACAAAATTCTAACAAATATATTAGTAAGCAGACTTACTCCCTATATTGATGACATTCTAGGAGAGCATCAATGTGCATTTAGAAGAAACAGGTCTACAACAGATCAGATTTTTAGTATGAGACAGATTTTAGAAAAGAAATGGGAATATAATGGTACTGTACATCAACTATATGTAGATTTCAAAAAAGCATATGATTCAATTAAGACGGAGAAGTTATATAGTATCCTGCTGGAGTTCGGAATTCCTAAAAAGTTAGTTAGACTTATACGAATGTGTCTAAATGGCTCAAAGAGTAGGGTGCGTGTAGGCAAACAGTTTTCAGACACTTTTGAAATCCAGAATGGGTTGAAGCAAGGAGCTGCACTATCTCGTCTACTATTTAATTTTGTACTAGAGTATGCCATTAAATCTTTAGAGAATGAGGAAGGCTTACAACTGAATGGTATTAATAAGCTATTAGTTTATGCTGATGATGTAGTACTACTGGCCGATAGCGAGGAGATACTAAAGGCCAACACGCACACACTATTCAGTAACACTAAGAAATTAGGACTGGAAGTAAATATCAGTAAAACTAAATATATGGTCACACGTAGAAATTCAGTATATAATGGAAATTGACAGCTAAGGACAAATGAGGGATATTTTGAGGAAGTGGCTGAATTCAAATACCTAGGAACAATAATCAGAAATAGGAATGAGATGCACAAAGAAATTAAACATAGGCTCAATTCTGGAAATGCATGCTATTATGCATTGCAGAGACTTTTGATGTCCCAACTCCTTTCAAAAAACGTTAAGCTGAAAATATATAAAACTATTATTCTACTAGTTATATTATATGGGTGCGAAACATGGACTCTTACTTTAAGGGAGGAAAGGAGATTACAAGTATTTGAGAATAAAGTTCTTAGGAAAATTTTTGGACCAAAGAGAGATGAACAGACAGGTGAACGGAGAAGACTACATAACAATGAACTACATGGTCTTTATAGGAAGCCAGATATAATAAGAACAGTTATGTCTCGTAGACTGCGATGGGCAGGACATGTTGCGCGTATGGGGAATGAAAGACGTGCATGGAAACTTCTTGTAGGAAAGCCAGAAGGAAAACGCCCAGTTGGTAGACCAAGAATGATGTGGGAGAACAACATTAACTATGATTTGAGGGAAGTAGATTATACAGGGAATGATTGGAAAGCATTGGCTCAGGATAGGGATGTATGGAGAGCTTATGTCCGCGCGGCCATGAACCTACGGGTTCGATAGTGCCAGTGAGTAAGTAAGTAAGTAAGCCTTTAGGAATTCCATGACATGATGCTAGTGGATATGTTTAGAGTTTCAAGATCTGAAGGACTAAACCAGAGTTAGCATAACTACTGGCATCACATCCCGTGCTGGCCAAACCCTCTCGCTAAAATCAGACTATAAAGCAATACAGAAGTTTATATCAAATAGTATTAATGGCGGAAAAAATTAAAATTCCGCAGACAAAGATGTGGAAGAGTAATCAATGGAGAGTAGGAACATATTGGGTTTGGAAAAGATAGTACTCACCTTAAGAGAAAATTCTAAAATCGCTCTAACGCCAAAATGTTCTATGTTTCACAAAGAAACTCACTATATCCTATTAAAATAAACCGAGGTAGGCATTGTCAAAAAATGAGCGAAATCGGACAACATTAGAAGTGGAGGTTTACTTCAAATCCGAAATTTAAAAAAATGCCTAAAATACTCCACCGATTTTCATGAAAATTCCTGTGTTTGATTGAGTTGGTGTGTGGATGGTTTAGATTCAAAATTCAACCACCTAAAACCATTATGTGTAGTGGAGTGAACATTTAAAAACGCTCTAGCGATCACAATTTTTTATGTTTCACAACGAAACTCTGTATATCTTATTCAAATAAACCGATATAGATATTACCCAAAAATTAGCCAAATCAGACAATTTGAGGTAGAAATAAACTGCAAATCTAAAATTAAAAGCTGCCTAAAGCAACTGGACCGATTTTTATTTAAAACTTGTGCGTGTGTTTTATTGGGTCCCTGGACGATTTATTTTCAAAATTGGACCCTGTAGATGGCTCTACGATCGGGTAAAGGAACTTATTTTTATGTCAGATATTTAGTCATCTCCATACCGACAAATGCCGCACGACAAAAATGTGACGTGATAATGCACGCTTATTGAGACACAACAGATGGCAGTGAGGAGTTTTCTTCCGAACTAGCCAATAAAATTCTACTTTGTTTTCTGTAATCGGCATGGAAACAGCTAATCTTTATGTTAATGAAAATGCAAAATTAGCTCTCGTTGTGCAGTTACGCTAACTTTACGTTATTGCTTTTATAAGCTTATGCATGTATTCATTTCGCTGTTATCCCTCCGAGGAAGGTGCTGAAGGCGCAACCGCTTAGCCTGGTGTTTGTAGTTTTCTGCTGGTTAGTGTCCAGCAGTAATCAGCTAACAATGATTCTCTCTACTGTCTCTGGTATCTCATTTCCATATCCGAAATATGCTGGTGGAATGGTTCCAGGGGCTGGTCGCTTACAGCACCACAATTGTCAGGAAAAAAGTCCAGGTGGGAATCAAAGAAATGTATCTTTGAGGACATGTTACACCCCAGCAGTGAAGAAGATTTTCCACAAGATCCTTATAGTTTTTTTGACATTTTATTTGCTATAATGTTTGTTGACACTTGAATAAAGACATCTCAAGCTAACTTTTCATTACTTTTTAGGATGGTCTTAAAATGCTCATCTTTGTATATTTTGCATATCTGGGGACACACAAAATTCCCTCTTTTATTGTCTCCTCACTAAGAGGTGGACATTTCTGGCGCAAAAGAGAACTGCTTCCCCAGTTTTGTCCATGACCTTAACGAAGTTTTTCATTAGGGCCAATTTTTTTATGAAAAGCAGGGAGAAATATGTTCTTGGATTCACATGTGCTTCGTGCATAACATTGTGAGGTCCTGGTTCAAGTGATTGACGCTTTGACAAATCTTTCTTTTTGTAATGAAATGATTTGGCGCGGCTATCCCAGAGGCACAGGAAGCAACAAAACTTGGTGTAGCCCTGCTGTAGCACAAGTAGTAGGCCTATGACTTTCAGATCCCCGGAAGACTGATATTTAAACTTGTTACAGTTAGTTCAATTGCATTAGCAATTGTTTCATGTTAACACGTGTTTCTTTCATGTAAGGTGCACACCCAATCGGAATCTACGGTAACACATTGTCATTATGCAGAAGGACACATTTTAGACTTATTTTGAAGGAGTCGATGAACAAATTCTCCACTCATCAATTTTACAGTTAATGTCCATTAGTGTCTCAACATCACTACAGAATAGCAAGTTCTTTTCACCTATGAAAAATTAAAGGAATGACATATGGCGGTTATGGAACGCAGTCACATTTATCCCCCTTTAACTTGGAAACGCGAGCTAATACCAGCTTTTCATTGTGTTTTTCGTTATCAGCGTGGTCGATATACTTACGAAACATTTATCTCATTTCAGTTACATTTTTACAGTTGGCTGGTGCAATCAGTGGCGAAAGAAGTAACTTATATTTGTATCGTGACACGAGAATTGAACGTCCTGGCAACACAACGTCTGTCGGTTTCGCTAGTATTATATATATATATATATATATATATATATATATATATATATATGTATATATAACGCCACTCTTTAATATGTAAGATAATTTGTGACGCAACTAAATGCTGGACGAGAAAGCGCTAATAAAACTTTATGTTAAGCCTATTTTTGAAGCATACATTTCTTATACCTGTTGTAAATATGAACAGGAGACACTCGTGTTTAGATTCTTTCCGAATGTATCAATATACAGTACTTCTACTGCCCCGAAAAATTAATGAAACTGTTAACCTTGTATACAGAGCGCGCATGTTAACTGTTATTGACTACAGGGTCCACGACAATTAAGGAGACGAAATCACGAGAAAAAGAAGAAACTTTTGTTCCGGTTATATTAATCTCACAACCTAAATGTCAAATTAACTAGAATTTTAACTTAATGCCTCCTTTTTATGAGAACACGACATGTGAATACATTAGAAGGTGTTTGCACGAGGCAAATGTGTTATTAATTTCAGAAGACAACCCACTTCGTCGAGCTACGTTTTGTTATATATATATATATATATATATATATTATATATATAGTTTTTTTTCTACATCTAATGTTGGAAAGTGCATTAAAATACTTTTTTGTTTCTTACTTTATTTTTATTCATTTTTTTCCGTACACAAATAGGTATTTTACCAAATAACATTAGAAAAATACATTCAGTACTTAATACCTGATACAGGCTTTCCACTTTACAGCAGTTTGCCTTAGATTCCTGCTTTCCAGAGATTCCTAACTTCCCATTGTCCATCTTCCATACCCCTCTTAACCATGGCATCATATATTCCCTCATACCATGCTCTTCTACTTCTTCCCCTTCTCCTCCTGCCTGGTACCATCCAATCCAACACCTGTTTAGGCCACTGGTCTTCCGGCATCCGTTGTACATGTCCATACCATTGTAGAGCTCTCTTTGTTATCCTATCGATAACAGTTTCTTGTGCATCCATTTCTTGTCTGATATATGTATTTCGAATATGTTGAAGCCTGGATATTCTCATACTTCTCCGTAATCCATCCATTTCTGTTGCCAAGATTCTTTTCTGCATCCTTTCATTTATTGTCCAGCTTTCTGATCCATATGTAAATATACTTCCTATTATTGTCTGTATAATCCCTTTTTTTTGTTTTTCTGGTCAAATTTCTATTCCACAAAAGACCATTCAGGGATCTAATCGCCTTCCTTGCACAATTTACTCTGTTAATAATATATTTTTCACAAGGTCCAGATTTATCTATTAAAGATCCAAGATATTTAAATTATTCAACATGTTTAATTATCATATTATTTATATGTAGGTCTTCTGAATTTCCTCCGATTACCATATATTCTGTTTTAATATAATGTATCTTCAGTCCACCTACCTCAAATGCATCGACCAACTTTCTGATCATATATTCTATATCTTCTTTATCTTGTCCTATTATAATGTGGTCATCAGCGAATAATAAATTGTGCAGTAAATGGCCATTAATGTTGATTCCCATTCCCCTACATGACTTATTCCATTTCATTAATACATCTTCTAAATATATCTTGAACAATGTTGGTGACATGCCGCATCCTTGTCTTAATCCTTTTGTTATATCAAATTCTGAGGATATTCTATTTCCAACCTTAATACTTGCTTTACAATCATACATTCATTTTATAAAATGTATGGGAGATTTAGATATTCCAAACTTCTCCATTGCCACCCAAAGCTTGTTGATGGGTACAGAGTCATATGCCTTTCCCAGGTCTAAAAAATACATTCATATACACTTAATTTGGTGTTGTCTGGAGCAGGCATAATTATTCTTCTTGTCCGACACGTGAAACAGCTAACCAAGAGATACACAGAATAGTAGAACGTTTGATCCCGCGCCATATTCACACTCACTGATAACTGTAATCGTTTGAAACAAAATAGCGGTTCATTTTAGGTCAATGCAAATCTTTGTACGAAAACTGATTTTCCTTTTACCTTTGTCGGTTAGAAGGACAGCCTCAATGTTATTTTGAACCAGCTGTTTCACGCGTTACCCTGTGTCATTACACAATTTCGGCGAGTCAAGGTTTCATGTTACTATAATTGGCGATACAATATTTAGCTTCAACGTAAGTGAAACCATAATGTGCGGATTTAATTAATTCAAAAATTGTTGTTAGAAATTTCACACTTTTATCTTGATCCATCATTATATATATCTATCAATTGACGTATTTTCCCTGTAACATTTTCTGATCCGCTCATTTATTCTTAGAACTACATCATTATTTGTACATAACATCGCTCGCTCACACAACCGTTCATTCTTCAGGCAGTTTATTTCTATAAGCGGATACACTTTTTCGATAATTTTTTCTTCCATTTCTACCGCGTTGTAAAATTTCGTCGCTTAATAATAGCTTACCAGAGCGTGGATCCAGTGTATAAATACTATTCCTAATTCACAAAATGCTTTCGGAAAAGCTTGTGTTCTCGGTTTCAAGTTTTATTGTTGCAACGTTTCTGTTAAATAAAATTTCGAACGCGATCCCAGATATTAATCATAAGTAATGCCACGAGTGATTTCCGAATTTATCTAGAGAATTTGGAAATCAAGAGTGGCATTTGTTAGGACTATTTAACGAATAAAATTAAGCTGTTTACTCACAAATCATTATTTAACTATAATTATTTATAAATATTTATATATTTAATGTATACAGCGATGTTTGAAAACAAATGAGAAACGGTTGGTACGCTTCATCTGCTTCCTTTGTTTATCACTGCAACCAGATCATACTATTTATTGTCAAAGAAACGCAATTTTGTAAGAATGCTCTCTAGTGGAGAAAAAATGAAACACATCAAACTGTATATTAATTATTTCTGATGTGGTATGATGTAAATATGACAATTATATTTTTCTGGATTATTGCATGGGAAAAAATACATTTAAGAAAGTACAAACAGTGTTTTTTTTTGGTGGTATAATCAATTGCTAAAAATGTTTTTATATTAACTCCTGCAAGCGCTATGTGTTGACATCCATGCACTATATATACAATCTGATAGCCGTATTTCATATAGAGTCAGTCATTGCAAAATAATGGTCAGACCTGTCCAGAATATTAAAAAGGAGGAGCTTTCTTTAATATGGTAAATTTAATATTGATAAATATTTGGTGAAACACGACTGTGATTGGTTGTAAAACAGAAATCATTGAAACGTGATTGGTCATTGACTCCCATTTGGGGCATGAGTTAAATAGTCTCTTTAAACAAGCTTTTATTTCATCGGCCGGTGTTTACGAGATTTAATCGCTTTAAACAAGCTTGTATTTCACCGGCCGGTGTTTATCCTGGAAATAGCCGCAATATCTGTCGAAAATGTCCTGACAGGAGCAATAAAATTCATGCGATTGTTCCTGTGTTCTTCCAAATATCGTACAATGATTAATCTAGCATTTCGAGTGACTTCATATGGGATATTGTACGTTCAACACATAAAATTATATAGTATCACAGTGCGAAAATCTCTTTGTATAGCAGACTGGAAACTCTGTTTCTGGTAAAGTTATCGGTAATTTGAGAGCGGAATGCACCATTTTACCGCCTCAAGTAACATGGCTGTAATTGTTGATGATGCCTGAGATAATGCGATTTGTTTTTACACTCGAATGTTTAACTAAAGCCAAATTAATAATTAACGATTTACCAGTGCTCCCTGAAGAACGAAAATAATATAAGCCCCCCTTTCATCTGTTTATGATCCTGTGGAATAGAGTAAGCTGTGTTTAACACATCTCTCAGCCCACCAGAGCCAATATACTGTAGGATGGGAGACTTACGGTTATTCTACTCCAGGCATCTGCGGTGGTTAGTTATAAATTCAAGATGAAATGGTCAAGGAAGCCTTTGAACGGAAGATTGAAAATGGATTAACAGGATCCACACGGTACAGCCATCACCTACATAAAATGACACTACATTTAAAGATCATTAACAGTACATAACAATACACACAATATGTATTAACTAAGAATAATTAATAAACACATACAAAATAAATTATTAACACATTTCTAAATTCTACACACATACATACGTACTTATAAGTAACACTACAAATAACATATATCATGGAATTTTGAAATATGCATATATACATATCAAACAGTTTTTTAGAGCGTGTATGTTCCTTTAGAACTCAAACATGAAACCTCTAAAACGTTTCAGTACCCCCAACCATTTTAATTCTCACATCAGTCTCTCTTCTTTATGTTCGGACATTGCACAAAAATATATTTTTCACAACCCAACTTTTTATATTAAAAACTCACAAACAACTAATTACAGAAAACTTGTTTAATCCGGAACGTGAATAATGCGGAAATCTGTCCAATGTGAACAAATGTATTGGTCCCGGCGAAATAGTATTAATTTTACGTGTATTTATTTTGCATAAAATGGAATATGTCCAACGCAAACACGGAAGTATGTTTCTACACAATTCATGAAAAAATATATAAAGCGGTAAGGTATACATATTTATTAACGATCAGCAGTTTTGTTTTCTGAAGTCAGGTGTCAAGATAACTTTTACAAATAATGATTCAAACTAAAAGGACAAATAAATATCAGAACAAAACAAACCTAATTGCCACTGACCCTAACGGTCATTGTTAAAAGCTGTTGTCATATTTCACATGCCGATATACACTTTGATAAATATCTCCGTGACCAATATCAGTATATTATTGTTTCAACTTGTTTGTTGCAATAATTTTGATTAAATAACACGCGTCTCTTTTACTTTGTTTCCAGTTTATGATGTTGAGTAAAAGGAAAGAAAAATAATTAGTACCGAAGAGAAAAAAAAATAGTGTTGACGCTTAAAGTAAGAATAAAAATGGTTGACGCGTTGTCGAATCGTTTGCGTCGATATCACGCTGTTTCAATGTTAATGAATAAAAAATCAGAAGGCAAAATAAGGAATTATATCGCAGAATTCACAGCTGAATATCAATCTTAATGATAGACGTTTTAAAAGCGGCAAAACAGGAAAAAATTACTAAGTTCTTTATGTCCTTGCCTAAACCTGACAGTAATAATTAATAGAAATTCTTCAAAGTCTCTCTCATTAATTTATTTAATTTTGATAATTTTTATTTTATTCTGATATTTTGATAAATTTTATTTTATTCTGTAACCTTGGAATATATACCCATTCCAATTACCATTCAATATTCGCAGTTTCTATATTTACGGAACATATCCCCCGCGAATAAGGATCTTTTACTGTATAGATTCGGCCTCATTGCGCACCTGTTATGCGAAACACAGACACATGTCTTGCAAATAACAATAGCTCGTAAAATCTTAAATTAGTTAAGTTCTGAGACCCATCTTTCACAGGTAGCGTTCTGAATTTACGGAATAAAGATGGCTGAAACGTAAGTATCATTCCCATTAAGAGAAAAAGTGAAAGTGATTGAAGATAAATCTCCAAACATTTCCGGACCGATGCTCCAAAGTCAAGCTCTAGCTCTTGTTAAATCCCTAATGGAATAACGATTTCAAGGAATCTTCTGGTTGACTGGACAGTTTTAAAAGACGACACAATGTAGTGTGGAATAAAATTTGCGAGGAATCAAAGAATGTGGACGAAAGAGCAGTTAGTGAGCGAAAGAGAAACTGCTTATTTGAATTTCAGGATACGCGCTTAAGATACATTTTTTCGCTGACGAAACGGGACTGTTTTTTCGCGCGTTACCGTCGAAGTCGCTCAAACATACTGTACTTCACTTTTCAACGGCAGCGGAACTACAATTAATCCAAGGTACGTAAAAAGACATATACGGTGCTCTATAATCTAGGATTATTAATAAGTTTTAGTTTTTTATAGTGCGGAATTTTGTCCAATGTGAAAAAAGTTCCCATGCGATTCCGCTTTGAGCTAGTTTTACTGTAGTAAACAACACGTAGAGGGCAATTGTAAGACCGTAAAACGGGGAGATCAGGACATGCGCTGCATCTTGAAGACACATCACTGACTGACATTTTTCTTCTTCTTACAAGGATTAAATCGTATTGGTTCGTTCCGGCACCAAGTATCATAACTGCTGTGTTCATCTATTTTGTGGGCGTCCGTGATCCCTTTTTCCTCCTCTCGGTTGATAGTTCAAACATAATATACCGGTATATATACTATTATACAGATAGATAACTTTATACACACACATATATATATATATGTAATTCTTTAATTTTAAACAAGACTATTTCCGCTACGTAAAATTTAACATTTAATTAAAAAAATAGATTTCGTAAAACTTTTTACAATAATGTGTGTCCTGTTGCATAGAAATAACAAAAATGATGATGCAATAACTTACGTTACGAAGCAACGAAATTGAAAGTTAACTTTTTTACCTGGTATTAATAAAATATTAATATTCCACAGAATAAATTGATAACTGTTTCATCTAACAATTTATAATCTGAAATTTGTACAACGAACAATAATCAACGCTCCTTTTATCAGGTAAATGCTAAACACATTTAGGAACACCATAATCATCATCAGTCAAATGTTTGAAAATATATCACATGTTTTACTATACACATTTGAATAATAAATGATACAAATTATAACAAATTTAAATATAAATTTTGAATTATTCTGTTTTATCTGTTTTATATATTTTTAGAAAGGCTTTTTCTATTGTAGTTGCAAACGTAATATTAAAATACGTGTATCGAGGCTTCTTGTTAGTGATAACAATTTTTATGTAAGCCGAGACTTCAAACAAATGTTTCAAACTTTTTTTTATTATCCAAAATATATAAACCCTATTTCACTTAAGGTACGTTAGGGTTATATTTTGTGAAATTTGTGTCGTTTTTCTTTTATCTAAATTTAAAGTTTTTTTTATAATTATTTATAAAAACATTAAAAAGTGTGTAGTTCATTTCTGTCATAATCACTTCTGCAACGGGTGGTTTACTTAAACAGGCGATGTTACTTAGAAGACATATAATTTCAAATCTGTCATTCCAGAACAATGGACAATCAAATATAATATGTTTTACTCTTTGATTGCTAATTCCACAATTACAGCTTGCATTTTCTATGATGTTGATGTTTCAACCTTTACACACTAATGCACAAAGTGTTTATATTATTTAAACAATCCAGGAGCAAACGTAAAGTTCTCCATTCGAAATCCCGGTGAAACTAGAGTAGTGAATATCTATACAGAGTACAGTACGGTTTCCTCCATTAAGGACAATTTATAATGGGGTTTATTCCCTACCATATTTGCTAATTATAGAAATAATGTAAAATTAATGTATTGAGCCTCGCTCTTCGCATGCAATAGTTAATAGTAGTTAATGTTCCTCTCCATAAATCAATATTTGAAACTAGATCTGCAGATAGCGCTGATGATTGTGCTACTAAAGGAGCAGACACACACGAGGTTCCGTTTGAAATGTGTGTGTAACACAGCTGTTCGCTCTACATCTGGTTTATATTAACAAGGTTCTTATAACATAGTTATAAACATGATATTTAAATTAATGTGTTCACGTGTTTTGTTTTCCCTCCATGGTATCTTTACCTTGTCGTGGTGGAGTGGCTTGCGTGCTTAAATGATCCCGGGAGCTATGCAGGCGGTAGCATTGCTGCCGATAGGGTTACCCATGCCGGACTGGTCGAAGGTGATAAGCCAGACGAAAAAAGTACCTTGGTCGAAAGAGTGACGATCTTTCACCGTAAAAATACAACCGTCAAGAAATGCGGACATGGGTTCAACTGGGGTAAAATTTTCCGGAGGTCAGATAGTCCCCCATTCGGTTCTCCGGGCGGGGACTACCGCAGGGAACCCATGCCAAAGACTCAAACATAGGGACATGTTACTAGGAACATGGAATGTTAGGACTTTATACAATAGTGGGGCACTAGAGATATTAACGCGGGAATTAGATAAATCGCCCTTGGATATAGTCGCTTTAGAGGAAGTTAGGTGGTCAGGAGAAGGTAGTCAGGAAAACATGAAGCTTTCCGTTATACTACAGGGGTACAGAAAGACCTGGATTTGGAACGGGTTTTTTAGTCAGAAGGAGGATCCTATCCGCTATCCGAGATATTAAGTTTGTTAGTAATAGGATATCATACATACTTCTAAAGGGCAAACAACATTATTTTATAATCGTAAATGTACATGCTCCCACAGAAGATAAAGATAACAAGATCAAGGATGAGTTCTATGAAGAATTAGAATGCGTACTTGATAGCCTCTCACGATATCATATGAAAAGTGTCTCAGGAGATTTTAATGCAAAAGTGGGGCGGGAAGATATATTCAAACCAAAAATAGGCAAATTCAGTCTTCATGAAAATAGTAACGACAATGGGGTTAGATTAGTCACCTTTGCCACATCAAAGAACCTCATTGTTAATAGACAACATTTCAGCATAAGGATATTCATAAATTACCAAAAAAGGCTACAAGAACACTTAGAAAGAAAACCAATTAATAATAATCTAAATGAAGAGTGGGAAAATATTAAAACATGTATTATAAATGCTGCAAATGAAGCTATAGGAAAGAAGAAAAAGATTTGCAACAAAAGAGGATTAAAGATATGGAATGACGAAATTGAGGAGGCTGTGCGAGACAAAAAATTAGCTTATTTAGAGTACTTACAAATGAAACAGAAGAATCTAGAACTATATATAAACAAAAAAGAAATCGAGCAAAACAAATAACTCGAACAGCTCATAAAGATTCCTGGGAAAGATTTATTTCCAAAATAGAGCACGAAGTACATGGCAGACAATCGTTAGCATTTAAAGTAATGAAACAATTAAATACAACAGAAAAAGATACAGCAAAACTAAACACCATTGATCTGAAGTCATGGGAGATTCACTACAGAGATTTATGGTGTAACGAAGAAGAATTAGTTATAAAACGCCCTTCTGAAAGTGAAAATAAATCAGAAATAGACAGAATTACTCAAAGTGAAAAGTAGAGAGGCATTGAAAGAAATGAAAAATAGAATTAACAGTAAGTGATGGTTCCTGCCGCATGTAGAAGTAGATCTGGAATTAACAGTAAGTAATGGTTCTTGCCGCATGTAGAAGTAGATCTGGAATTAACAGTAAGTGATGGTTCTTGCCGCATGTAGAAGTAGATCTGGAATTAACAGTAAGTGATGGTTCTTGCCGCATGTAGAGATAGATCTGATAATTAACAGTAAGTGATGGTTCTTGCCGCATGTAGAAGTAGATCTGGAATTAAAAGTAAGTGATGGTTCTTGCCGCATGTAGAAGTAGATCTGGAATTAACAGTAAGTGATGGTTCTTGCCGCATGTAGAAGTAGATCTGGAATTAACAGTAAGTGATGGTTCTTGCCGCATCTAGAAGTAGATCTGGAATTAACAGTAAGTGATGATTCTTGCCGCATGTAGAGATAGATCTGGAATTAACAGTAAGTGATGGTTCTTGCCGCATGTAGAAGTAGATCTGGATTTAACAGTAAGTGATGGTTCTTGCCGCATGTAGAAGTAGATCTGGAATTAACAGTAAGTGATGGTTCTTGCCGCATGTAGAAGTAGATCTGGAATTAACAGTAAGTGATGGTTCTTGCCGCATGTAGAGGTAGATCTGGAATTAACAGTAAGTGATGGTTCTTGCCGCACGTAGAAGTAGATCTGGAATTAACAGTAAGTGATGGTTCTTGCCGCATGTAGAAGTAGATCTGGAATTAAAGTGAAGTGATGGTTCTTGCCGCATGTAGAAATAGATCTGGAATTAACAGTAAGTGATGGTTCTTGCCGCATGTAGAGATAGATCTGAAAATTAACAGTAAGTGATGGTTCTTGCCGCATGTAGAGATAGATCTGATAATTAAGAGTAAGTGATGGTTCTTGCCGCATCTAGAAGTAGATCTGGAATTAACAGTAAGTTCTTGCCGCATGTAGAGATAGATCTGAAATTAACAGTAAGTGATGGTTCTTGCCGCATGTAGAAGTAGATCTGGATTTAACAGTAAGTGATGGTTCTTGCTGCATGTAGAAGTAGATCTGGAATTAACAGTAAGTGATGGTTCTTGCCGCATGTAGAGGTAGATCTAACAGTAAGTGATGGTTCTTGCCGCATGTAGAAGTAGATCTGGAATTAACAGTAAGCGATGGTTCTTGCCGCATGTAGAGGTAGATCTGGAATTAACAGTAAGTGATTGTTCTTGCCGCATGTAGAGGTAGATCTGGAATTAACAGTAAGTGATGGTTCTTGCCGCATGTAGAAGTAGATCTGGAATTAACAGTAAGTGATGGTTCTTGCCGCATGTAGAAGTAGATCTGGAATTAACAGTAAGTGATGGTTGTTGCTGCATGTAGAAGTAGATCTGGAATTAACAGTAAGTGATGGTTCTTGCCGCATGTAGAAGTAGATGTAGATCTGGAATTAACAGTAAGTGATGGTTCTTGCCGCATGTAGAAGTAGATCTGGAATTAACAGTAAGTGATGGTTCTTGCCGCATGTAGAGGTAGATCTGGAATTAACAGTAAGTGATGGTTCTTGCCGCATGTAGAAGTAGATATGGAATTAACAGTAAGTGTTGGTTCTTGCCGCATCTAGAAGTAGATCTGGAATTAACAGTTAGTGATGGTTCTTGCCGCATGTAGAGATAGATCTGGAATTAACAGTAAGTGATGGTTCTTGCCGCATGTAAAGGTGGATCTGGAATTAACAGTAAGTGATGTTTCTTGCCGCATGTAGAGGTAGATCTGGAATTAACAGTAAGTGATGGTTCTTGCCGCATGTAGAAGTAGATCTGGATTTAACAGTAAGTGTTGGTTCTTGCCGCATGTAGAAGTAGATCTGGAATTAACAGTAAGTGATGGTTCTTGCCGCATGTAGAAGTAGATCTGGAATTAACAGTAAGTGATGGTTCTTGCCGCATGTAGAGGTAGATCTTGAATTAACACTAAGTGATGGTTCTTGCCTCATGTAGATGTAGATCTGGAATTAACAGTAATGATGGTTCTTGCCGCATGTAGAAGTAGATCTGGAATTAACAGTAAGTGATGGTTCTTGCCGCATGTAGAAGTAGATCTGGAATTAACAGTAAGTCATGGTTCTTGCCACATGTAGAAGTAGATCTGGAATTAACAGTAAGTGATGGTTCTTGCCGCATGTAGAAGTAGATCTGGAATTAACAGTAAGTGATGGTTCTTGCCGCATGTAAAAGTAGATCTGGAATTAACAGTAAGTTATGGTTCTTGCCGCATGTAGAAGTAGATCTGGAATTAACAGTAAGTTATGGTTCTGACCGCATGTAGAAGTAGATCTGGAATTAACAGTAAGTGATGATTCTTGCCGCATATAGAGTTACATCTGGAATTAACAGTAAGTGATGGTTCTTGCCGCATGTAGAAGTAGATCTGGAATTAACAGTAAGTGATGGCTCTTGCCGCATGTAGAAGTAGATCTGGAATTAACAGTAAGTGATGGTTCTTGCCGCATGTAGAAGTAGATCTGGAATTAACAGTAAGTGATGGTTCTTGCCGCATGTAGAAGTAGATCTGGAATTAACAGTAAGTGATGGTTCTTGCCGCATGTAGAGGTAGATCTAACAGTAAGTGATGGTTCTTGCCGCATGTAAAAGTAAATCTGGAATTAACAGTAAGTGATGGTTCTTGCCGCATGTAGAAGAAGATCTGGAATTAACAGTAAGTGATGGTTCTTGCCGCATGTAGAAGTAGATCTGGAATTAACAGTAACTGATGGTTCTTGCCGCATGTAGAAGTAGATCTGGAATTAACAGTAAGTGATGGTTCTTGCCGCATGTAGAAGTAGATCTGGAATTAACAGTAAGTCATGGTTCTTGCCGCATGTAGAGGTAGATCTAACAGTAAGTGATGGTTCTTGCCGCATGTAGAAGTAAATCTGGAATTAACAGTAAGTGATGGTTCTTGCCGCATGTAGAAAAAGATCTGGAATTAACAGTAAGTGATGGTTCTTGCCGCATGTAGAAGTAGATCTGGAATTAACAGTAAGTGATGGTTCTTGCCGCATGTAGAAGTAGATCTAGAATTAACAGTATGTGATGGTTCTTGCCGCATGTAGAAGTAGATCTGGAATTAACAGTAAGTGATGGTTCTTGCTGCATGTAGAAGTAGGTCTGGAATTAACAGTAAGTAATGGTTCTTGCCGCATGTAGAGGTAGATCTGTCCGCCTCACTACACACCAATTTTGCGAAATACACTTTCATTTAACAAATATTTGGTCTGTGTCATCTGTTTTAGAAATAAACAGTGCACTGTAAAATCTTAAATTAGTTTAAGATCAGAGTCCGATTGTGTACGATCTTTTACAGGTAGCGTTCTGAATTTACGGAATAAGGTGGCTAAATCGTATGTATCATTGTCATTAAACTAAAAAAGTTAAAGTGATTGAAGATAAAGAAGAACACACTCAATACACGAAGGAATGACTAAATTTAAAAGTCAAAACCCCAATATTATGAGAATATAAAACACAAATAAATAATATTGAATGAATGGACGCATGGAAATTATCAAATGAAGAGTAAAGAGAAAAAAATTAATAATAATTAATACGGTGAAGACATTAACGAGGTGTGGGAGTGTTTTATAAGTGCACGATCACCAAATTTCCGGACCGAAGCTTACAAGTCAAGCT
Organism: Diploptera punctata; assembly: GCA_030220185.1. NCBI lineage: Eukaryota > Metazoa > Arthropoda > Insecta > Blattodea > Blaberidae > Diploptera > Diploptera punctata. Next base: position 817 of record JASPKZ010002290.1, on the reverse strand, counting down.
CTTAGCTTTTGCTGCATCCCTAGAGAATAGCGATTTTAAGTCATCTTTGGGTTAGCTGTGGACAGTTTTAAATGGCGACACAAATATTGTGTGGAATGAAAGTTTGCGGGGAATCAAAGAATGTAGACGAAAGTATAGTTAGTGAGTGAACACCGAAAGTGCATACTTTAATTTTAGGATACGCTCCTAAGAGACATTTTTGACATTGACAAAACGGGGCCGTTTTTTCGCTCGTTACCGTCGAAGCCGCTCATACATACTACACTTCACTTTTCAACGGCAGCGGAACTATAATTAATCCCAGGTACATAAATTGACATATACGGTGCTCTATAATCTAAGATTGGTTATTATTTTTTATAATGCGGAATGATGTCTAATGTAGAAAAAAGGTCTCCTGCGATTCCGGTTTGAACAAGTCTTACTCTATATATATATACATATATATATATATATACATACACACACACATACACGCATATATTCTTTCTCTCTCTCTCTCTCTCTCTCTCTCTTTCATCCTCTGTCTCTCACTCCCCCTCTCTCTTTCTCTCTCTCTCTCTCTCTCCCGCTCGCTCTCGCTCTCTCTCTTTCTCTGTCGCTGTCTCTCTCTTTCTCTCCTCTTTCTCTCTCTCTTTCTCTATTTCTTTCTCTATCTCTTTCTCACTCACATTCTCTCCTCCTCTCCTCTCTCTCTTTGTCTCTCTCCTACTCTCCTCTATCCTCTACCCATCTTCCTCTCCCTATTTCTCCCCTCTTCCTCTAACTCTTTCTCACCTATCTTTCTGTCCCCCCTCCCACTCTCCCTTTCTCTCTA